>OMKZ01017724.1:0-20158 GCA_900302535.1 Neoniphon sammara | reverse complement strand
CCCCTCTCATCTGCATGTGCTGTTTATCCCACAAATCTCAAATTTTCATTGTGCCAGGGGTTTAGTGTTTTGATTAAATTCCCTCTCCTCCCCCTCTGCTCTGACCCGGCTAGAGAACGAGTGATGTCACGGCGGAGCTGTCAGACGACGAGGAGCTGAGGGAGCAGCTGGACATGCACTCCATCATCGTCTCCTGCCTGAACGACGAGCCCCTTTTCACAGCCGAGCAGGTAAGCTGGAGGAGGAACGCCAGCCTGCGCCTTTTGCGTGGCTGTAAACACAGAGGAGCAGGCATAAATCCATCTGTGTTCAGCTCAGACAGATTTAACAACAGGGCTGATGTTCACTGGGCTATTTTGAGTGTGACTTATCTGATGTGTGTGTGTGTTTATGCAGGTTATTGAGGAGATAGAGGAGATGATGCAGGACTCTTCTGACCTGGAGGCAGAGCACAACCCGTCTCAGTCAGACCTCTCCATGCTCTCTCTGGACGTCCCGCACTCCAGCACCAGCCACAGCTATGAGGAGAGTGAGTGTCCATAGATCAGGACTGTGCACTTTCATCCACTGACTATCTATTTGTAACAATGCTGTGTTCAATTCAGCTCAGAACTTGGAATTTCAGACCTGTAAACGTAAACACTGCATTCATAGTGTCAACTAGGGGAAAAGGGGAAACAAGAATAAGAAACTCTTCATTTTCTTGCAGGGGGGGAAACCAAAATACTGTATGCAGCAGTTTTTGCTTGATTGTAAATTAACACTCTTGTATTGATTCATTTTATGCGTGTTCTGACGTCACTTGAACTGAAATCGGAGAAACTGGAGCTCTGAAATGATATCCAAAGTTCCAGCTTCTAACTTGGATGGGCATTCAATTTGTTTTTTCTAAATTGGAACTCATTTTAACGAGTTGTGAGTTGAAATGAACACAGCAAAGATATGAAAAGGAGATTAAAGGGAAGGAAGAGATAGGTCAGAGGGTTTGATGCTCTCTGGTATCAAATATTGCGTGTGTGTGTGTGTGTGTGTGTGTGTGTTTTCTGTGCAGCGGTGAGAGCGATGAGCATTGCAGAGCTGAATGAGCGCCTGGAGGAGACGGAGACGGCGATCAGGAGGTTCTCCGAGGAGCTGATCCAGCATCTGGCTCTGCGGGACGAGCTGGACTTTGAGAAGGAGGTGAAGAACAGCTTCATCTCGGTGCTCATTGATGTGCAGAACCGGCAGAAGGAGCACCGGGAGCTGCTGAAGAAGAAGAAAAAGCTCAAGAGCGGAGCTGGGAGCTCACAGGGCCGCGTGGAGAAAACACTCGGATCAGTCAGTACTTTTCTCTTTGTACTTGCATATTTAATCAGCCTGGTTAACCCGCTTCATCTTCACTTTTCATCTGTGTAGTCATCCTCCCAAGTGACGTTTTTTCATGTCACTGTTTATTGTGATAAATTATGTGACTCTTCATGATGGTGGTATTATTTTAATTCATGCTTGGTGTTTTATTCTATATTTAGCTGTAGAGATGGAGTCTGCCAGTATCGGTTTTGCTGCCGATACTTAGCTTATTGTGAAATTGACCCTTGTGTGACCTTTTATGTAGGATTGTGTCACTTAATACAATCTGTAAAATTATTATTAGACAGGCATATCTGAAAAGCTTTAGCTGTTTGCCACTTGTATTTGTATTACAGTTTTTATGTAACTGTGTTATGGGTGAGAGATAATAGATATTGTTATCGACCGCAAAAAATCCCAATTTCATCCCAATTTATCTGGCAGCAGTAGCTGTGTGATACTCAGCCACAATCAGAAGCTTCTCCCTTTTTGAATCCTGTAATCTTTCTTGTACACTGTTAACTGCACTTCTTCCAAAACTGACCCACGATGTTTTCCTGCATGTCTCCCCATCATTCATCCTTGTTCCCCTCTCTTCTCCTGCTCTTCTGCTTCACCTCCTCTCTCTTCAGCGCTTCAGCATGGAGGGACTCTCCACTGTCATTCAAAATGGCTTCTGGCAAACTTTTGGGAGTGGGTGCACTGAAAGACAGGTTACTTACTATTTCTCTTTCTGCAAATGAACGCTATGTCAGTGGTTCTGAATTGGTGGGTCGTGGCCCAAAAGTGGACTGTAGGTCAATTTGGAGCACCTCGTGGGCGTGTAGCTTATCTTAACATCATCTGTACACGTTGCACTGTAAACTTTCACAGTAACATATTGGCCTGTGCGTGTAGATTACAACACTGACGAAAATTATCCTCAGCATCAGACAAGTCATCATTGATGCAGTGACCAAGGCATTTTACCTTATTAGAAATATTTAAGGCATTATCAGACAAATAAAAGTTAGGAAACAATTTCCTGTCCTCTCAATTTACAAATGTCATGACAATGCTCTTCTTGATAGATAGATAGACAGACAGACACACAGACAGATGAAATCTTTACAAATGGTTTAAAAATCAGTACTTGGCCTGTGAAATTTGCCATAAACAAATTATGCAGCTTTTGAATGTGTGTTCTTGTTTAGTTGAGAGTCTGCGGTTTCTGACCTTTCAGGCTTCTGTGGAGACTGAGGCCTGATCAGTTGAGAACCACTGCTCGATATCGCTCTGTTTCCTTTACTGTACTGTCACCCCGATGGATTAGCATCCTTTCTTTGTAATGAGTCACACCTCTTCACAATCTGATTTTTTTCTTTTCTTTTCACAAAAGCCACCTAACTGGATCTCCCAATAAGAGTCAAAACAAGCTCAACTGCATTTATTGTTGCTCTACTATAATTGCATTCTATTTCCATCATGACTCAACTATACTCTCTGTTTAATTTCTGTCTTTCTCATTTCCTGTCATCTTTTCCCGACTGTTTACAGTATTTGACTACTGTCATCCCTTATGAGAAAAAAGGACATCCTCCTTCGATTGAAGACCTCCAAATTCTGACCAAGAGTGAGTCATCATCATCTGTACTTATTGACTGTTCAGGACACAGCTGCTGAGTAAAAAACCACAGTGTGATCCATTCACTCCTCTGTGTCTCCTGTCCTGCAGTTCTACAAGCCATGAGGGACGACAGCGACAAGGTGCCCGGCCTCTTAACAGACTATATCCTCAAAGGTGAGCCATTAGCTTTTTTGTACAGGTTTTAATGGTAGGTGACTTGATATGTTATCATTTTAAGGAACAGTTCATGCAAAATACAAAGAAAGATATTTTCCTGTTTATCCTCAGTGCAGTTTATCCATCCAGATAGTTTTAGTGTGATTTGGTGAGGTTTCCAGTCTGCTGGGACCTTCTCTGTCTCATGGCACTGCAATAGAACGGGGCTTGATGAGTATTTGATTTGTGGATTTCAAACCATCAAAAATTTACATGTGAACTTTTCCCAAAAACAATGACATTTCATGCCAAAGAACACCAGTAAACTGCATCTAATCGCCTCTAATTTGTACTCGTTTGGGACGGATAGATACAGTTTGCTAGTGTTCTTCAGAAACTCTTCCCTCTTGAGGGCTGTGGATTATGTCAGGTATCCCTGTCATTGTTTATGGAAAGAGCTGTTGCTGGTAAGTTTTTCAAAGGTAAATTCAAAACTATCTGGATGGATAGATTGCACCAGGAGCAAGTGGAAAAATACCTTCTTTTTTTGTATTTTGGATGAACTGTTCCTTTAAATTGTCTAGACTGCTTCATAGAAATCGCAGGATCAAACAATGACAGATCAATGCTTTCATTTTCCCAGTGACTGATGATGTAATTCTCCTAGTTAACAGATCGGGCTCATTTTTACTGTGCCTTCTGTTGCTTTTCTTTCACATACATTCTTTTTTCATTCTTTTATGTTTTCTTTCTCTACTTTCCATGACCTGCCCTACGTTAATCTATTGCTGCATTGCACTTGCTAGCGCTGGTGTGAGAGCAGTGGAAGGAGAGGTTTGTGACAAATCCCCACGCTGTGACGTGCGCTGTGTGGAGAGCGCCCCCTCTTGACCACTGAACCGTAGTGCACTCTCATCCTGTCTTGTCCTTCTCACTTCCTCACATCTGCCACTATCGCACAGTTGGCTGCTTATGGCATGATAGATCCTCCTCTGTCTAGACTAACCCTCACTGGTGATGACTCACTGCCACACCCACGTCAGAGTCCTGGTGCACTGAACTCCACTCACACTGCACTGAAATAGTTTAGGATTAGTCCTAAAATACTGGTTAAGAGATACTTCACCTTTTTTATGATTATTAGGATGAATGTAGGTAATAATGCTAGTCTGCACTGTGACGTTCTCATGCCTGATGTCCTACAGTTTTCCCACATGACCTCTCCAGTCCCCCTTAATGCTGTTTAACAAGCTCTCTATTTTCCTTGTATTTCTCCTTCAAATCACCCAACCTGCTTCTGACCTTGTTTTTATGCAGTTTTGTATGTTTTCGTTTTTGTATAGAAGTGATGGGCATAATTTGTACAAATGCAGTTATCTGCCGTATGGTTTTTTTTCTTCTTTATATTTTTACTGACATGCTGAAGCCTCAACTGTAGTCTGTCAATATTTTTGGTAATATTCATCTCTGGTTTCACTGCAGTGCTCTGCCCAACGTAGACCAGAGAGACGGTGCTTACCACACTGAAGAGGCTTCATATAGCGGCGACTGTTTACCATGGCAACAAGGATGAAGAAGACTCACTGTATTTGTTGATTTACAACACAAGCACACTTAATTTATTCCTGCATGTTTTTCACCCCAAGTTTTGCTGTTTGTGTTCAATTCTTCATTTGGTTGTATTTATTTTGTGTTGAGCATGGTGATTTTACAAACCTAGTGTGTTCCTGGGCATTTTGACCTTTAATATTGTTTAAGTGTTTTTAGTTTTCTTGCACTTTCAAGCACACTATCCTAAAAATGGTAAATCACATAAGAAATATATTCAGATACTGTAGATTTATTAACACGGCAGCTACAGTATTTGGAAACTGCAAGTTTTGCTAACTATTTAGAGTTAAGAGCAAAGTTATGCCTCACAGTGTTGCATTCATTTGGCAAACTCCACTGAAGTGTTCAGTATCGGCTGAGTGATCAACATAAGTGCACAAAACATGTCAGGCTCCTGGACTGATGCAACAAAACACCAGTCCAGGAGGTTCAGATTCACTGTGAACATTGTGCATTTAGCCAGGAGATGTGAGAGCTCAGCAGCTGCAATAATTGAAAGACAGTTTTTGCAGCATCAAGACTCTAAAACTAAAGAGTATGCGGGGCTAATTCAACACAGCCCCCCATACTGATGCAGAGTGTCCTGTATGCTTTCCTGTTTGTATTCATCTTAGCAGTACACCATATACAACATAATTATTATTATTATTCTGTGGAACAAAAAGTGTCTATAGCCAAGGTAACATAGTCCAAACTGCAACAGTTTAGCTCTCACACTACTAACTTACTAACTATGCATTTGAGTGGCTGTTGAAATGAAATATAACCCATGCACTGTCTACTTTTGAGACGCTAACAGGAACTCTGAATCAGAGACTTGAGTGTAGGCCTGCCTGTTGTGTGCAGAGCAACATACACAATGAATGGGCATTGTTTTATGTATTTCTATATACAAAAATGTCAAGCTGCCTTTGCCTTTGCCTGAACTTTTGTACATTGTAAATGACTTATTTTCAATGAATGTCATATTACTGGTCAACTTATCTGCTGCATTATTTATTTGTTTTGTAAATATTTTATTTCAAATATATTGATAAAATTACTTAATTAAAAAAAAGATTCCTCTTTGTCATTGTGGTGTTTGTCACTGAGAATAATATGGCAAAATGTGTCAAGTGATCTCATCTAGTGTTTATGTGAATTGTTTGCAAGCAATAGGTGGCAGTCAAGCTATTGTGCTTGTGATGGGAAAAGAGCTTTTTCATTGCATCACTCTACTTTCTGTTAGCTGCTGTGGAATGTGTGTGTTCAATAAGACGGGACGCAACACTGAAGAGTCAAATGTGGGATCAGCAGCAGACGTTTAGAGTCTTGGACTGTCACAGAGCTGGCAGAGGTCACTGAAACCTCTCATGTGGAGACTCCTCCTACACAAAAAGATGAAACAAAAACAAACGCTACATCCCCACAACACTGGTAATTCATTATGTAAGGCTCTGCCACGTGTCAGCTGTACCTCTTCCAGCTAACTGAGGAGAACCAGATGTAGGCTCTGGGAGAAATCCCAAAACTTCCAACTTGTGGCCTGCTAGAGCCATCAGCAACAACACAACAGGCTCACTGACGTCCAGCCAGGACCACAGGAGAGACTGACTCTTAACTTCACTTAGTAGACAACTATAAATTTTGGGTACATGGGGGTAATTGGATTTAAGTGGATAATTATTTGCCATACTGTTTGTAAAAGTTGTTGTAAGTGGCAGCAACAATTGCGAGTATATGGTAATGGTATAAATTAGATGAGTTAATTTGGGCTGTAAGAGAGAATTTGAGTGATGTCATGCTTTGAGGAAGACAGGCTACCACACGAAACATTTCTGCCTGTAAGAAAAAAAAGTACCTTTCCTGAAATTCACTCTTAACCTGCACACACATGGAGCCAAAGTCATGCCTGTCTCGACAGTGTCAAACACCCCGTACAACCCCATTTCCCATCCATCTCTCGTTAGCATTTCAAAAGAAATACAAACAGCTGTTAAACATCTGCAAGACATTTGTTCTCTCTGAGATAAGACTTCCTCATTCAACTCTGTGCCGCCACTCTAAGTGCGTAAAAACACAGCAGTCTGATTCTGGCCAGCCCTTAGAGCTGCACAGAGCTTTCCTGGTGCGCTGCCTCTACAACAAGGCAGGGTTTTACTGTGGATTTACTACCAGCCAAGTAGTTGTCTGAGCATTATGGATCCTAGAGCTGTCCGCTTGGTGTTTTGCCTTCTCCTACTGGCACACTGCACGCTGCAGCAGAACCCGTCCAAGAAAAGAAATGGCAAGAAAGGTAAGATGCATTTTTACTTGAAAAGAAATCAACAAGTTACCACTTGTGAAATCTCAGAATACCTTTTACAGAATAACACATGAAAGTTAATCAATAATGCTGAGTGGATGTGCCATGGGTGTTCATTTTCTTCCTCCTTTAACTTCAACAGATGCTGCAAACAATGCTGCAATTGAGGAGCTGAAGAAACAGATTAATGACATTGTAGTAGAGCTGAATTTGCTGAAAGAGCAGCAAGCCTTACAAACAGGTATTGTACCAGCAAAGAAGTGGTAGCACAGTGGTCCTCTGTAAGTGTGTGCTGCAGAAAAATGCATCACAGCAGATGAAACTGCTTGCATTTGTAATCCCATAGCTGATAAGTACTCCACCAATGTATTTTTGGTAACACTTTATTTGAAACTGTGTTCATAAGACTTGCATGATACTGTCATAATCATGACATGATAACTGTCATGAACATTAAGGAATATTTATCACTGTTGCCATTGTCATTCAGTCAGTTATGGCACTTTCCCTGCAAAGTTGACTTGGTCCAGTTGTCATGACAAAGACAATGTGAACTTTTCAGGGGAAAATAGGATAATTCTATCATAATTGTGACATGATTGCATGCTTTATATATATTTTATACATACATATTTTAATGTTTAGTGTTTTGAATCCATGTTGGTGATAATACACTTGATAATATACAAAATTTTGACATGACTTGATGCCATTCAGTGACAGCCAAATGTTCATTAATTTTTATGACATCTATAGTGTCACAGTTATGACAAGATCAATTTATGCATACAACTTCAAATAAACTGCATTTTTCACAACACTACAAACAGTACGTTGTGTGGTATGGGAAGCATGATGATGGCTGTTATTCATTAGTCAGGGCCAGCAGCATGGAAGTGGTGGAACATCAGTTAGTGATGCCGAGCACCTGTCCCACACTGACTTCTCATTAACCCCTCCTCTAGTTTGCCTGAAAGGCACCAAGATCCTCGGCAAGTGCTTCCTGGCCGATCCTGTGAAGAAGACCTACCACGCAGCCAGCGACGACTGCATCGCCAAGGGGGGCAGTCTAAGCACCCCTGTGACAGGGGACGAGAACGACGAGCTCTACAACTATGTGCGCCAGAGCATCGGCCCTGAGGAGCACATCTGGCTGGGCGTCAATGACATGGTGACCGACGGCCACTGGGTGGACCAGTCAGGGTCCAGCGTGCGTTTCAAGAACTGGGAGACAGAGATCACCCTGCAGCCGGATGGGGGACGGGGCCAGAACTGTGCCATTCTCTCCACCACAGCCAATGGGAAGTGGTTTGATGAGAACTGCCGTGCCGAGAAGGCCTCTGTCTGCGAGTTCAACATTGTCTAAGTGCTGCCGCTGCCTCAAATAAAATCTCTTATGCATCATACTGCGCAGATTAATATTCGTATAACACTGAATACTGCTTGCAGAGAAACTGAAGCATGTAGAGCATTGAAAGCTATCAGGTACATATGTGCAAGATCTTCAGGAATTACTGTATGTGCTGCTTTTTCTTATAGCCATTAGCTCACTGTTTCTGGACCAAGCCATTTAGATGCTGATAATCCAAAACAGAATGAATTCACACAGCAGTTATAGGGATGTGCTGTCGAGAAATGAGCTGTCAGGTCCATATAAGCTACAACTGTTGTTGGATATGATATTTTACGTACAAATGAATGTGTACTGATAAAGTGCTTCAGTAGGTTTATATCCTCAAACACTTCTGCCATCAGGATTGTACCAGCCTACTATTTGACTTTGAGGAAAACACTACTGGATGGCTTGTGTTTAGTACATGGATGTTTTTAATTATAACTATGTTCCAAACAGCTGCTGATCAATTCAATAAAAACATTTTTACTGAGTAGCAATCACCTCATGTTTGCGTTTCAGTGGCGTTTTCTTTATGTGTCTTTGCCTCCAGGTCTGCAAGTGTAAAGTTATGCTGCTCTTATTATATTACATATTATTAACAGAGCTGTGTCTATTCAGCCCTTTCAGTAAGTATTCCTGATTATACCAAACATTTTTCTTGGGAAGGAAAAGGCAGCTGTCATAATAGGGCTATTTTGTTCCTCAGAGGGAAAAAACTGGCAGTCAAAAAATTACTCATTTACTTAGTACACAAGGGCTTGGCTGTAAGCTGCTCCAACTCAGTGTATTCAGTTGAATAAAAATATTGATCAATAAGGGGAAAAAACGAACAAAGTTTTGCTTTAACCTTTTTGTCTGCTACTTTCTTGGGTCAGCAGTTCATCAACAGCCAAAGTGTTTCATATAATTTGTATCTGCTCTGGCCCATAAAAGCTGCAGTGTGAATACAGGCTGTCAGCTCTTGGTTACCAAATATTAAGCTAATTCAAATGAGTAATGTTTTTCAGAGTTTTACAGTTTGAGGAGTGGTAAACTTGCCAAAAGTGAGGCCTGGACCAAGAAAAGACTAAGACCATGTCTTTTTGTTGTTGTTGTTGTTGTTATCATTGTTTTATTACATGCTGTTTTGTCTTTTATGCACCTTTCATGCAAGTGGGGTCAGCTGAGCTATTGTTGTTGAGGGTGGAAAATGTTGTTGGCCTAGGGGAAGTCCAAAAAGTGATTCAATTGAGAAAAACTGTAACAGTTACAATTCAGCCAAACACAGTTTTCGTCAGATGACCTCCACCCACTAACCACACCCTTATATACACATGATGTCACCATCATATGGAGTAACAAACAGGAAAAAGAGACAGAAATATCATTAATCATAGGATATTTTTCTTTAAAAAATTGACAGATAATACAGGTAAAGCAGTGTAAGAGAAAATTCCTGCATGGGCTGGTAAAGATTTGTAGGGTGTTGACATTCTCTTGCCTAAAACGTTGGATAAGACCTTTCTAATTTCCTCAGAACGTACTGTTGAGCCCTCTGAAGTTGCCGTGATCCTAATTCAACAAAGCGTCCTGTGCTGGGAAGTTGAATTTACCTGTGCCAACTCGTGCTTTCCTGCAACATCCAACCCTGGTTTCGACTTTGGCACTCACCCGTGTTTAATAGCCCAAGGGACAGGCACATCAAACCCTGAATAAACGAACACCTCCATAACCTCCACTGATCTCTGTACAGGTGTGTTTGTAGACAGCAAATACGTTTGTCTTTGTTTGTTAAGCCTTTTCGTAACATCCAGTGTCTTTCTGCATGGATATCAACCAACACAGCTTCACATTTAAAAACAAAATTTGCTCTAACATTAAAGAAAAGGGGAATTTATTTCATCAGAGTGGATTTGCAGCAAGACAGCAACTTTCTACGGGCAATGCCATTTGTCTCCCTCTACAGTTTATTCTCTGAATTGTATGAGGCAAGAATATAACAGCATGGGTTCACAAACAAACCAACACATTTCAAGCTTTTGACTGACAAGAACTCAGGAGTGCAGCTATAAATACAAACAGATGATCAGAGTGCACACCATATATTCTTTGTATATTTCTTTCTCATATTTGGCAGAGAAATTTGATTTTGGCATTTTTCCTCAGACAAAGCCTATGAATTTTTTGAGCATCTTGCTGGTCAGTGTAATGTGGAAATTACTGCTCTTTTAATAGAAATATTTACTATACTGCGTAACTCCTTGGCCACTTTGCATTTTATAAATACATGCCAGGTACAGAATTTGACCTGATGTTGAGTCTGTTCAGACAGCTAGTTTAGACAAACAGTAGACATTTAAGTCCCATTGAATCCAGGAAATTGTTAAAATGTTGAAATACAAAGTCACACAAAGACTTTGTTTACTTGAATGTAACACAGCAAAGAAAAATCAATATTGGCCTTTCTTTGTGAGCTATAACTTTCTGCACACTGACTGCACATACAGTATACACTAATATTAACGCACCCTCAGCTTTCTCTACACTGTGGGTGTCCTTAAGGCACATTTTGTTGTTTAATGATAAAAATGAAAATATCAGCACTGATATTTACTAGCAAGGACACGTAAACAACATTTGTCAACAGAAATCCATATTACGCTCTGCGCAAAAGTAACACCACACAATGTAACTCAAATAAAAGACATTCATCTGTTAAAAGCAACATAAAATCTACTAACAGTGCAAAAAGAAAATGAAAATAATCAAAGCACATTTGGCATGGAGAGGATGGAATAGTACTGCGACCAAAACAAAGGTGTCTTCATCTACGATAAAATGAGGTAACTAGCTGGGCAGGTTCGAACTAGTTTATCTTGTATGTCTGGCTTTGGCGCAAAACTACAGCTGAAAATAGAGAGAGGCTTTTTGCATGGCTGAACTGCAGGAGATCAAATAGTCACATAGATGCCAGGGAATGAATATTACAGAGTTCAAATTATTCGAGCAAAGGGGAGAAGGCTGCATCTTCTCTTCAGTCCCCTCCCTCTGGCTCCATCCTCGGTCCCAGCTCCGTGCTCCCGGCAAGATCTGAGAGATTGTCCTCCGCACTCTGGTAAACCTCATTGTCCACCATGCGTTGACCTTGGCTTGGAGGCCTGTTGGGAACCGGAGGAGCCTGGTGAGATGGAGGCACAAACGGTTGGTAAATGCCAACTTTCATGTCATCGGGGTCCGTGTTCATGGAGGCTGGTGGTTTGTGGGGGTCTGTCGGCCCTGTGAAAGGCTGGTATGTGTCAAAGTCTCCATAGATGCCCATTTCCGCCCCCCGTCTCAGCAGGTGTGTGTAGACCAGTGTGTCCTCGATGGTGGCGTAGACATGAGATTCATCGTCGTCGCCTGATTTGGGGAGGCCATTGGGCCCTGGCCATGAGCTGGTGCCGTTAGGATTGTAGATGGACATTTCATGATTCATCTTTTTCTTCTTCCTCCTGATTAAAAGGAAACATAAGAGGATGAGAAGTGAAATTCACATCAATAAAATCATCAGGTAACAAGAGAGTGTATGCAAAAGAATGCAAAGTAAATAGGGATGCATTAATACTAATACTGCTATCAGTGTCAATTCCAGGCTAAAACAGAGTATCTTTATAATATCTAATATCAAGTCAAATATCCAATACCAAAAGCCCTGAGAAACATGTCAGAAAAAAAAAAGCAAAGTGTCATGATTTTCTGTATTTTGGCACACAGAAGGCTGTATTTCTTAAACGGTAGAGAGAAGAGAGATTATATCAATTATTTTGTCCAGTGTCCCAAACTAATAGTCCAAGCTACACTGTTCAGTCAAAGTATCTGTCAATACCTAAAGTTTCATAGTCAGTATTGGTATTAGCACTGAAAAAGAGTTATCAGCGCATGTTTAAACGTAAATATGTAAAATGAATTCACCAGAGGGAGATAAAGACAAAATACACCTCTGTATTAAACATATGCAATATGTAATATGTGAATCCTCTGCTTTGGAAAAAACATTTTTTTTTGTTCGTGGCAATAAAGCTATTTGAACTGAATTGAACTGACAAAATGAAGAATGGGTACTCTGGGTCATTTCTTGTAGATAGCACCCAAAAGAAGGCATTGGAACACTCGGTCATTTAATGCTATTTTATCAGATGCAAGCAAATAGTATTTCAATGCCATCACTGCATTTTCATCAGTCAAATGGCAATAGCAAAAAAACACATATGACAGTGGATATACAGTACTGTGTGCTCGTTGCCACTCCCATTTGACTCTGATGATTACACAGCGATAGCATTGCACCTAATAGCATTAATTAACCGAGTCCTGTCTACATGATATGACCCACAGTACCCATTCTGCTTTAAGCTTATCAACCAAACTGTGAGCACCGCCCCACTGGCTGAGGCCCAAGAGGCCTCCTTCATAAAATGTAACATAACTGATATATTCAGGCACACAGATGCCAGGATTTCTCTTTCCTCCCACCAGTCATTCATTCTTCATGACCTTCTTCAGTGAGCACATTTTTACATCTTTACAAGCACAAATAAAGAATTTATAATGACAATACAATATCAAGCAGACGCTCTCACCTGATCACCACACAGACCACTACCAGCACAATGACAAAAATGACCAAGAGAACAGCAACCACACTCAGGATGATCGTCAGCATCATGCCTAGTTAATAAACACACAGACAAAATTCATCACTGAAACTTTTCTGTCTTACCAAATAACTCTGCAGTCTGTGTAATGCCACTGTTTGATGTCATATACCATTTCTCAAGAAAAAGGAAAATATTAAGACATAAGATTAACAAATATTAATGAATTTTAATAGTTCACACAGATAGAAGACGTTAACGGTATCTAAGTAAAGAAAAGGCAACCCTGCAGGCGAGTTTTCTCTTACTCTTGATCTTATGCACAGTGATCTGTGTGACCACGCTGAAGCTGTCTCTCTCAGGCATACAGTTGGACATGTTGAGATAGAAGCTCTTGAAGACAGTGATCTCATTATCGGCCTTCTCATCCTCCCTGCGGCTGTACATCTCCTCCTGGAAGCCCAGGCTCTGCACCTTGATGCTGGTGTGGATGTCGCTGCACTTGGGCTGGTTCTGGTCGGTAAAATTCAAGTGGGCGCACATCGAGGGGGGCAGAGTGACGATCCAGGAGACGGTGGAGTAGGACTTCATTCCTTCAGGCCAACCAGGAGTAGCCAAATGGACAGGACCGGCTTTCTTTGGAGACACCCAGAATATGTACCTATCTGGGTGTGCATCAAAAAGAGGGGGGATGGAAATTAAACCAAAGGCACTCAAAAGACAACGTACATCAATTTATGAAGCATGACTCAAAATACTTTATCAACAGTTTAAACTCGTCACCTGAAATCTCATCTTTGAAACTGGCACTTAGCACTGGCTTAGAGGATGATTGCAGCGGTTTATTCCCCATGCTATAGGCAGTGACTGACATGTTGGTGTGGATTTGGACTTTCTGGATGGCACCCTGAGGGCAAAAATGTCCAAGACATGTGCCATCATCCTCGGCCAATTTGAGAGTCATGCTGTCATTACATGGATGCCCTGGTAGGGACTGTCTGAGGGTGCCGGTGGGAGAGCGCAGCTCCACGGTGCCGTGTGGAGGAGACCGGAGGGTCCAGGTCACATTGCTCAGGGGGGCAGGAAGGCAACTCGGCAGTGCAGGCACAGCCAGGGGGACGGGCGTCGGACAGTCTTTGAGTTGAAAACATGCTGGATAAATGTGAAAAATTACAAGACATGAGAGGTCATTCAGAACCTGATGGGTACGATATAAGGAGATTGAATTTCTAATTTCAAAGGAACAACAGCAGCCAACTGGAATTGTTGAAAGGGGATAAATCAAACATGGTCTTTTCATGCTGATAAGGGCATATTTAGCAAATGATATCTGTGAAGGACAGATACCATTACGACTGTTTGCAACAAGTCAATATAGAACTGGTATAGTATTTTAAGTCAATGGAAATAGATAAGACTGGTGAACCACTTGGTGAACTAAAGTGCACATCGGCACTCCCCCACACACTTCTGTATCAATTTAAGCCCCATGATTTTTAAGGTCTTGATTGATATATTTGAGGTCTCAAAATTGTCATATTCAGAATGGTCATTTTCTATCAATCACAAAATCATGGTGAAATCAAGTGAAATCAATTTAAAATGGACACTGCTGCTCTGTCAACAGACAGAGAAAAATCCCCAAACTTTCAAGTCCTTATTTCATTTTCCTCAAATCCAAAAAAATTTAAGCATTTTCCAAGACCAGTGCGTGGTAGGGCTACATGACTCAAGCAGGAGTTACCTATGACTGTTCTGGCAGTGACTTGCAGGTCTTCAGGAAGGCAGTCCTGGAACAACAGCTGAGTAACCCTGTCTAGTGGAACAGTCATCTTCTCCTGGGTGACCGAGTTCATCTTCATCTCACACTCAGAGCCCGGCCTCTTCTTCTCAATGTAAAGAGAAAACCCCTTTGCTTTCCTCGGGTCCACACTACACGACACTACACAAGACATCACAACAGATGAGCATTTCCTCATTCTCTCTCCCACTCTCTTACACACACACGCACAGACATGCATAAACATGTAGGCAAATACAATGCATGTGTGTATTTTAAGTGAAATCATTATTTCATCACAGTCATGTATAACGGCAATTTCAGTTTGACTGACAGCAGAGCTTGGTTCCCCTTGCTTGGAGTAATTATTTCCTGGCAATGTGCCATTTCACTCATGACTCAAATATGAGGCAATCTGAGAGCTCCCCTAAGTTAAGACGAGAGGGCTCAAATAAAGGCCATGAGGTAAGCGGCTTGGTAAACCACAGTATAAACCATGCTCTATTCAACATCAAATTGAAGGACTTTAAAAAAAAAAGTTTTGTTTTGTGAAATTCAAAGACTCAGAATTGGCATGTTGTGGGGTAAGGCCATCATAGAGGCCTCATGTTTTTTTTTAAATTTTTTACTCATGATCTTATCAAGTCGATAAATCATTAATCAGTAAAATCGTTCATTTTAACACTGAACAATGCTACTATAAAGACACATTTCCGTCGTAACATTTTCCTCAGCATGTGAAGTGTTTTAAGATGATGTCTCAGATAAACGCCATGAGGCCCACATTAAACACCATGTCATCATTACTCACCAAACTGTAAATATGGCCCTCCTTCAGATCAGTCAAAAAAAAAAGAAAAAAGAAAAAAAAAGGGGGGGGTGATCCTATCACAACCTTGGCTGTAAAACTTGCACCCTTGTAATGTGGGAAGTCAAGTAGGAAACCTAACACAGTTCATATCTTGTACTTAAATACTTGCAATATATAAATAAAACATCATTATTCTTTCAAACTAGACAGCATATGGAGAGTGAAAACTACAATCATCTAATGGTAGAAATTCCAAAACCAGATCAACACAAAAACTTAATCAATTGTTCTTTTGCCACAAAGCCTGTCTACCAAATTTCATACATTTTGACACACCCTGCTGACAGACAGGCAGACAAGCAAATTAACTAACAGGAAAAACACCCTAACCCCTTTGGCAGAGGTAAAAGATGTCAGCATAATCACTCTGATACGTTACAGCTGACAAACTGTATTATAAAATGCGTCGTGGTGTACCAACCTCGAGAATTTGTCCTGGCAGTAGAGACCTTGAAGTTTAAGGAGAGTCCAGGAGAATCTTTCCGCCTCATGTCCATCTCACAGTTCCTCAGGGTCAGGGAGAAGTTCTCTTCAGTCGGGACAGGCTTGGTGTCCGTCAGCCTCAGCACCAAGACCGCTCGTCCTTTGATTTGGTAGTCTACTGCGGGATTCTTCTTTCGACAGTGGGGCAGCGTGTGGTTCAAGAACTGAACATCTGTCCGGTGTTTGGCGGGAACATGAAACTCCCATTTCATCACGTCGTTGTCAGGAAAACTGTCCGGATAGTTTGGAGAGAAGAACTCTGACGACGAGGTCCCCTCAGGTACAATTAGTTTGATTTTGGCAAGGGCTGAGAGAGACAGTAAGGACATGGGACTGTCAGCAGAGGTTACTTTTGTCTATAATCAGACATGCAATCATCTCTCATTGCTCTATTCCATTTCATTATCAGTATACCATCACTGGTGACAGAGAGAAAAATGAAAGACATGTGGGAAAGTTTTCATGAGGAAACAAGATCACATAATTTAAGCAAACTCACATTTGATGTCCTCTCCAACGGACACATCAAACTGGGCATTTTGCAGCTTCTGCTTGGCAGGGACATGCAGAGAAAACTTGCCCTGATTCAGTACCTGGGCACTGTTGATAGTGCCCGTTCTGCAGTATTTCCCAATGGCCACATTCCCCGTGGCCTCGAGCGTGTAGGTGTGTTTGTCTGGACAGCTCTCTGAGGGATCTATCTGTCTCAGACCTGTCTTGGTGAAGTCTATCCGGAACACCGTGGAAGCCTTCAGGTTCCAGGTGAATGTGCGGTTGAAATCCACCAAAGGAGGGGAGCCAGATTCAGTCTGTGTGATATGGCCATTGCAGGACTTTGCAGTACACTCTGAGGACAAAAATTATACTGGTTACACATGGCCCAATATTCAGTTTCAAAACTTAAAAACATTGCTGGTGTTTTCAATCATTGTTATTTCAGTAGATTTTTTTTGCCTCTTTATGAGTGGAAAAACTCACTTTTCCTTGTTTTTCCTTATTCCTAAAAAGCTGGCATCTTGGAGATACAAGGTTTTCACTGTATTGCAACAATGTTCAAATCTACTGTATCTTTTCTACATAGTGATTCTCACAGTGATTCACTGTCCCACCTGGATAACTTCAACATGCAACAAGGTCCAAACAATACCCATCATTTGCATTCAAAGAGACTGAGAACCCCTTACCTATTTTTCGTATAATTTCCACACTAAACACATCATGTGGTCTGGTACATTTAAACTCCACTGAGGCAGCACCACTGTCGGTTAGCAGCACAGACGGCCCACATTTTTGTGAAGATTTCGCCCCATAACATACAGTGCACTCTGACCCTTTGACCTGACTGCTGCTAATGCTGATGTTGCTTCCTTTGTCAGGGGTGATGGTCAGCTTCTGGACCCCTGGACAACACATTGGGAACATAACAATTTGATAAAGAGAAAAGGGAAGAATGGAGGTAAAATTAATAGTGACATGAATTCCCAGTGAATGCGTAGTTAGAGATGATAATATCATCACAAAAATGTCATAGAGATGTTGTCGAAAATCATAATATACCAAGTCTGCATCAAAATGCTTTCGAGATGTGCTTGCATATGCTGTTGACCAAGTCAAGTATGACTGG
Source organism: Neoniphon sammara (assembly GCA_900302535.1). Taxonomy (NCBI): domain Eukaryota; kingdom Metazoa; phylum Chordata; class Actinopteri; order Holocentriformes; family Holocentridae; genus Neoniphon; species Neoniphon sammara. The sequence continues at coordinate 2,405 of OMKZ01017724.1, read as the reverse complement.
TTCCAGAGTGGAGATGATGGTGGTTTGGCTTCAGTCCCTCTATGACTAACCAGGCCTGTGCTGAGTGTACTAACTCCTGAATAAACACAGAGCTGTTCACACAGCAACTGATGTGCTGTAGAAAATTTGCACAAAGTCTCTACTGTCTCGTGTATCCCTCTCTCTGGGTCTGTGTCCATGTCTCTAAAATGGAAATGGCTCTATAACCTTTCATCTCAAATATGGTACCGCAGAGACACCATCCCCATCTGTGAATCTGTTGTCAATGGCATTTTTGCTCAAAAATACTTCAAAACTGCTCAGTCCAGTCATGTTACACTCAGATCTCTTACTTATTCCTCAGCCAGACTGGGACTGCAAGATGTTTCGCAGTCTTTCACTCCCACTTTTGTCCAGCTCTTAACACTCAGGTGCTTGTGAGGATAGGTTGGGATTGTGTGTCTAAATGCTGAATTATTAATGAGTTCACACACTGGATTCATTCAGGTACCAAAAATTCATCACCAGCGATGTATTTATGAACAATCTGCCACTGTTTCCAAATACAAGACCTCAATACACGACCTCACAGTTGTCATCTACCATTGGTTATCTAGGGAAAACACAACATCAGGCCTGATGCTATGGCTGATTAAAAGCCTGGTGAGTAAAAAATAAAATAACCCATATCCTAATGTAAATAATAATAACAATAATAACGAAACTAAAGCACCACTTGTATTACATTTCACGATGAATCAGGTTTGTAACTTACCTGATACGTTCAAGACGGCGAAAGCAAATAGGAAAATCTGTAGAACGACTGAGACTGCTGATGAGGACATGTTGTCCGACAATTAGCTCTGAAAAAATTGATCCTGAGGGAAATCGGTGGAGAGCCGCGCATATTTTTAGGCTTGTTGTCCAAGCCCGGGAGCATTCACTTCTTCAGCCGGACGTTTTCCTTTTGTACATGGAGCTGATGGTCATAATGCAACAGTCCCACACTTCCTGTTTCTGCGAGTGTGACAGCGCACCTCGCTCAGGTAAAGGCGTGGCTCAGACGGCCATTTTGCCAAGAAAGACAAAGTTCATTTATGTGTTGTAATAATAGGCTACAACATGACATAAAACAACCATAGTACTCCTACAGCGGCACTATAAAAATAACACAGAAAAATAATGGATGGATGAAAAGTGAATGTTGAAGACTACTAAGTGTCAAAAATAGGCTACAGTATTTATCATAGAAAATCCTTCAGTAATACTATTGGAGATTCAAAAATACCATAGGACTATACTAGGCCTACGATAAGGCCACTATAGCTCACTTGGTTCTACAGACACAGAAGTACACATAGAAGTATAGAAATATTAGGGTGACAGGAGATAAAAAATAACAATACAGTACCTACAATACAGCCCCTACAGAAAAAAAGTCCCTAGAAGTATAATACTGTAGTGGTTTTTCGTCAGGGATATTGTCTTTTTTCCAATTATTATTAGATTTTGCTTTATTTTGTCAGGACTCAATTGTAAATCAGAGCCTGTTTGCACATAAACATCCTCTTGTTAGATCTTTCACAATGGTAGGCTATGTCATTGACTGCTGGCAAAAATATTAACTTTTAGGGTGCAGCATTTCATAAGAAATTAGTTACATATTGGCACCCTATCATTTTTTCCTTACACCTTGTTTAAAGAGTCATACAAAGCCTGGTCTATCAGCTGGGCAGGAGGCACACAGTTTACACTGTTTGCTCATGATGATTAATCAGTGTGATGAAGTCCCTCCTGCCTGGGCATGTCAAACAGAAGCAAGATTGGGGAAGATGTACGGACTATACACGTAGGCTACAGGGATTACAGTAACCAATTATTTAAAAAATGTAAGTAAAAACAGGTATAAAGATGAGATTAATATGGCTGTAGATCATAGTAGCGCTTCTTAGGGTTGCATTTTATACTGTAATTTCAATATATTTCCAATTCAGCTTTAAATATTTCGGTTTGTGGAGGCAAAGTAGCCTAATCATAATATCTGGATACATTTATGATTTTACACTTCGGCGTTGGAGTTTTCCAATTGGTGATCAAAAATTGCAGTATAGATTACATTTTGAATAGTTCTACTGCAATTCTGTGACTGATATTTAGATGGATTAAGAAAAAGAGAGACCAGACTTCAGTCCCCTGACAGATGAAGGGGATAATTACAGTGAACAGGGGGGACAAATTGGCGAGAGCAGCCTGTAGATTGACTGTGATTTCTCTCCCTTCCAGGTGATTTAGCCCCATCTGAGCCAAGTGCAAAATCAGTCAGTGCTATAGTGCAAAGCTTTTGCTGGGGCGAAAAATGTTTATTTATGGCTGTCCTTTGTCATAGCACGTGACTCTGGATGAAGTTTTATTTTATTAGACTGAAG
>OMKZ01017722.1:0-17910 GCA_900302535.1 Neoniphon sammara | reverse complement strand
GGTTCTTTGTCTATGAACACACACAAAATACACTAATTCCCTTCCACTGAGCCTTCTTTTTTGTGAGAGTAAATTTTTATTCGAGAAATATGGTGTCTTTCAGATTAAATAACATGTTATGCTCAAAACATAGAATAAAACCAGAAAGCGTATCAAGGTATTCTGCTGGAGAAGCACATGTGGTTTTCTATTACAGAGACACATCCATCAGATACAGCCAATGCAGCTCTTACGCTAAATCCAATAAATAAAGTAGGGGGCAGGGCAGAGAGCTCTCAGGTGTTGTTGTCGACCTCAGGTTAATGAAATGTTAATGTGGACAGGTCAGGTCACACTGTGACTGTCACCATGACAACACCACCCTGACCTCCTGCTCGGGAGCTGCGACTTTGGGTAGGTGGGGTAAACTGACGGGAGGGAGGATGTCATGTGTGTGTCTGATAATATTCATGTGTCAGTGGTGTGTTTGCATGTGTGTGTCTGTGCACCCATGAGCGCATGTGAGCGTACCCTCCTCAATGACGCGTCCCTTATCATCCAGCATGCCCTGCACCTCGCAGCCTCTCACGTACACCAGGCCGCTCTGCTCCACAAAGGGCTGGCGCCGGTCGAAACGCGTGCCGTAGGGCAGGTTGGGGCGCACCGTGATCAGAAAGCAAACGTCGTGCTTCCGCAGTCCTAGAGAGAAAGAGGTTAGAGAGAGAGGGAGGGAAGGAGAGAGAGAGATGAATATTGTGAGGAGGTTTGGAGAACGAGCGAGTGAAACCGCCCTGTCAGCGTTTGGCTGATCTTTAAAACATGAAGCTCTAATTATTCTATGGGGAAATGGCCAGGGGAGGGAAATGAAATCATACTCCACACCTCCACAGAACAACAAAACATGAAAATACCCATAAAAAAAGTGTGTGAGCAAAGGAGGCAGGGGATGGAGAAAGCTGGAGAAGAAGAAAAAATTAAGGCTGGCACCTTAATGACACTGAGGACCGGCTCAGTGTCTGAGGATCATGGGTAGTAGTTGCGATTCTTTTAGTAAATATACACTAAAACCACCTTTTAAGTCAAGGAGACCCTCCAATTTTACTTCTACAGCACATCCACACTTTAATACCCCTGTGTATTTTATGTTTAACTGGTGCCATACGCCGTTGGCATACATTGGCATGCGAACACAACCTACTGTATATCATTCTCCAGAGAGCTATAGCAGTCAGCGTGCCTAAGGCTTCATGGTGCTTTCTATGTTCCCCGTGAATCAACGTCTGAGGCTGACAAGCTACAGTTACCATTATCTACACTCCTACCACACTGAGAGGGAAAGAGAGAAGATGAGGAAATAAAACACAGAGGCTAAATGGAGCTACCCAGAGATGGCATGTCTGCACGGAGACACAAGGCAAGGAGGGGTCAACAAGTCAAGGCCTAGCAGGATTGAATAGAGTGGCAAAGGACGATTTTATGGAAGATATAAACTGCCTTGTGGAGTGCCTGTTAGGAGAAAATAAGCTAGGTGTGGGAAGGCATTATGGAGGGGGTATTCTTAAGGTGTGGTACTGTTAATGTGTATTGTATTGTGTGTTGTGTTGTGTGCTGGTGTTGAATTTGTATCCCTGGTGAGACAAAATACAATTCTGCTTCTTGTATGGACAAAAAAAATCAATTCTATAGAGTACACAGAAATAAATTGGGGTGAGAGAGAAAACCTGAGTGATAGATAAATACTACATAGATGGACACACAGATCAGTAGAGATAAAGACAGAAATAGATGATGGAAAAAAAGGCCAGCAGACCCACACATTCATACCTTCCCACTCATGCTTGATGTGATCTCGTATGTTGAGGTTGACGGTGACGTCGGCTCGGACACGAGCGGGCCAGTTCTCTCCGATGTTGGGCTTGGCGACCTCGACTATGGAGAAGGCGGTGATCATCTGCGCCATCCTGGCCCAGCCCCCAAACACCACTCCTCCATACTCTGACTGCCTGTGTGGAACCAAACAAACGACCAGCAGTTAGAGAAGAAGACAACGAACATTCATCATCAAACAGAAATGAGACCCAAACATTTTGAAAGACCTTTCTGTGATTTCTGATAAGTTTCCACAATTGCTACGAGTGGTCAGACCAAACAACCAATACATGGTCATGCTGTATTCTATAAATCTCTTTGGCTCGTAAAACAGCACAAGTGCCTGGTGAGGTTTAAGGTACGCCACCTGCTTTAGTAAGACTGATGGGTTAAGCCATCATAAACACATCAGAGAGGTTCAAGTCTCCAGACCATCTCGGAAAATCTAGGTAGGGGGAAGTTTGCAAAACATGTTTTCCCCTCCCTAAACAGCTCTACCTGAACAAGGCACTCAAACCCAAATTACTAAAGTGGAGCTACTTTTTGGCTCGTGTATGTAAGGCAGAGTTTTGCCAAAAAGCTTTAGGGCTCATTCACACACAATGCCTTTTTAGCAGCATGGAGCAGCTTTTTCTGCTCATTTTCAGCATGAGTGCAGGTTTCTGCACAATGCTTTTGAGTTGCTGGGTGCTTTGCCTTTGCCTGCTCTATGGACCATGTGTTTTTGGAAGAGCGCCTGAGCACCCCAAGTTAAAAAAAAAGGTCAACTCAGAGCTTAAAGGCTGCCTACGTCACTGTTGTTTGTATTCCTTTTTTTTGGTGTTTTTCCTTCTCTCTACAGTCCAAATGGATCAAAAGGGAGGCAGGACTTCTGTGGTGATTCCATGCAGAAGAAAAAAACAGTTGCTGCAGCTGAGCTTTATGAATTACCAGGTGTCTCAAATCATGTGCCATGAGGAGTATACAGGTATTATCTCCAAGAAAAGATTTCACCAGGTGATTTTGCTAATTAGTCCACACCTTGAACCAGAAAGGAGAAACTGAACTGTGAATTCACCTGGTGCTTTGCTTGTTATGAAATCCTACAGTCTTGCTACCCTCTTTTATTTATTCAATTCTAATCATATTTTCACTGTTTTCACTGCTGGAACTGTTTTATAATGTTTTTGTTCTTACTGTTTGTTTTTTTTTTTGTTATTGGCATTTTCCCACTGTTTTTATTATTTTGATTTTTGTGAAGAACATTGATTTGTCTTATTTGCATGAAATGTGTTATATAAATAAAGCTTGACTTGACTTGACTATAGCTAGGAAATTAAAAACAACTGGTTGAGTGACTGACAATTGACTGACGATTGCTCAATCTCTAGCAAAAACAGCACAAAACAAAGCAGGAAGCTCTGCTTTGTTTGCTTTAATTAAACCAAGCAGTGCAGCATTGCTCACATTGCAACCTTTAAAATGTGAGTGATTGGTCCCTCAGTCAGTATTCAGCAAGTACCCTCTATAACCTTTAGCCTTTATCAAGTTAGTATCTAAAGAAACACTGCTATTGCACCTTTTGCGATAATGTGGGCCTAAAACCAATGCACTACATTTGTACAGGTTCACAGGTTGCAAAACCGTCTGCTCCACTCCTATCATATCAAAACTGGACCAAAAAAAAAGGGCTCTATAATTTTAAGAACCACATGCTCCTAAAAATAACTTCATGCTCCCTAAAAAAATTGAGGGAGCACATGTAATTTCAGATTCAAAGGAAGTTTGTCTATGTTCACCTATGTTCGAGGATTATCTAACTCAATTCATTTCCTGCCTTTGAATTTTTTTTACTTAAGTTGGAGGAAAATATCACCACAGAACTGTCAATCAGCTGCTAGGTAGAACACTCGTGATCTAAGATGATTTCATGTGCAACATAATGTCCTCTATGTCCTGTCTGATCTTGCAGAACAGACTGAGGTTGTGCAGCTGATAGTCATCATCCACATGTGCAGTGGTGTAGACCCGCTCTTTGCAATAGGCAGGTTGGAGTGACGTGAATCTGAGAGGTCAAAACGTACCAATGACCCTCCTGGAGGTGTCAGTGAAGATCTGTGATAGGTGGTGCACAAATGATACTTAAATGACATTCCCAGCCCCTAACCATTAAGATCAAAATCAGTTTTCTACATGAACGTTCACTCGCCTAAAAACAGAAGGCGTTGCAACATCAGAGAAAATTTTGGTTAAGATTAAAAACAATTCAGGAAATCTTACCATGGTTTCATACGCGACACCACGTCCTCTATGTCCTGCCTGATCTCGTAGGTAGACTCCAGACGGAAAAGGTTAAAGTTCCTCAACAAGTAGTCGTGGAGGGTCAGGAACTGGAGGTTCAGCTTAGGCAGGGCCAGGCAACCTAAAAAGATGGACATATAAATGGATGGATGGATGGATGGATGGATGGATGGATGGAGAGAGAAATAAGTAAATGAATAATTACAGACACAGTCAACTTAGGCTCACAATCACTTTTTTTATGCATTAAAACAAATAGACTGTAAATGGTTAAGCCGATGTGACTCTACTTCTGTTGGTTGATCTATGTCCATTCTTGTTTCTATAAAGACTACTGCAATGTTACACAAGTAATGCGCTTATGGGTTTTTTTGTTTGAGGTGGGTGGTATCTTAGTGGTTGAAGGTGCCCTTGCCAGCTAAAGAGGATTCCCTACAAGAGGGGTAGTAGCCCAGTGCCACATGAGCGGCCTTATAACAAGGGATAACACAGTATGGGGGTGTATGTGTGTGGGTGACATAGCACACTGGCTGGATATGCTAACAGCCGCATGTGCTCTAATGCACTGTTACACGCACACAAAAATGCAATTCACACATGCACACGAAGAGACGCACCTTCGCCTGAGTAGTACTCGGTCGGGACTATGTTCTCATCCCAGATAATCTTCTCCGTTGGATAAAGGGGCATCTGGTTAAGTTGTTCAATCTGAGAGATTCTGCGCTCATGACGGGACACCTGTGTGTGTGTGTGTGTGAGTGAGTGACACACAGAGAGATAGAGCAACAGAGAGAAGAAAAAGAGATGTGGGGAGAGAAATTGGGTTAATTGGGTTAATGAACAAATGTCTCTCTGTCCCTTTGGCTTAGTCTCGATGATGTTTATCCTCTCCCTCAGTGAAAGACAGAGTAAAGAAAAACACATCTCTATAGAATCAGGTCACTCGACTATTATATTACATGATACCCACTGTAAACATCTGGTTTAACTCAAACCTTTTATCAGACATCTGCTCAGACTAGTTCTACTAGACATAAGGTCTAATGTGTGTGTGTTTGAACACATGTATGAGTAACATAAGTATATAGGCTACACATACACGTGTTGGATGACCACAGACCCACATAAAGTTGATTCTAGGGCACATACAGAGTGCCCTACAACAGTGGAGGGGAGAGTGAGGGGGGTGTTGGTGGTTGTGTGTTGGTCAAACTACCATGCTCTAGAAGCTGTATAATCCCCTCTGCTTTCATGTGTGGCCCACTGGCCACAGTAACAGGCTAATCATGTTATGGTGTCATGTCCCCTGCCAATCCGTGAGACCCAGGCTTATTTCACAGTCAGGACAAGGACTGCTCTATAGACAGGTCAGCGCCGCTCTGTAGATCCTACATCAACCAATACCATGCTGAGGACAAGTTGCTTTGCGTCAGTGACTTGAGCGGAGATTCTTATCCAGGGAAATGTACAATATGTAAGCAAAGATGCTCTGTCTTCCAAGTAAATTTCTTGAACACAGCTAAGGCAGGCTCCCACAGACTTCCAGCAAATTCTTAAAGACATCTTTTGACATCGCAAAGATCCAAAACACAGCAATGGTTTCAGTTCGAGCAGAGGGGGCAGTGATGGCTCCTAGAGTGAACTTTGTCGCTTGTCTTTTCCAGTTCGCAGACTACTGCCTGTCAGCAAATGGTCCACAAACTGACTGTGCAAATCAACTTGCAAAATAAGTCATTCCCAGTCAAAACAAATTATTTTGTTTCTTATTTACAGTGGTAGTCTCCTGCAATTCTCCTGTTCACCGTGACTCTCCTGTTCATTTTGCTGACTGAAACAAAATTGTGACCCATGACGTAATTGAATTCCTTCCTGGAATACAATAAAGTTCAACAACATGCATATAAGCTGTGTCTAGTCTAAATACTATACTTTTTGCAGGACAAAAAAAATGTAGATGGAGCATGTTTCATAGCTCATGCTAACAATAATAAATATTGTATAGGCTATGGGGCTCCCACACACCATTATTTTTTGCAAATTTCAAGACGTTTTTATTTAAGCCGATGTGTCACAACACCAGCATCTTGGGGAGTATCTTGTCGGGGCCACCAATTCACCGGTGTCTCCACATGTCAGAACGGTGACTTCAAAACGATTTGGCGGCCAGCTTTGAACAAACTTTTTTTCACCTTCTAAGGGCTGATAAAGGGATGATAATTTAGCACCCTGAGTGGATATTTTGACAGGCAGAGAGTGAAATTGTGACCTCTAACTTAAGAAACCCAGACAGGTGAAAGCATCCTGGTTTTACTCAAGGTCTTACTTATAAATACTCCTTATTTTGTTAAATGTATCAAATTAGATATCATTATGTAAAGTGAAACATTAGAGGACTAGTGTGCTTATTTAAAGGTTAGATACAGGAAAAGTGTACATGGTAATTCACCCTGTGCCTCTCCTGACAGCATCCCTGCAGGTATTATGATGGGCTCATCTAAATTCAGGACAATTCTGGCACAACAGCACATTGTCCCTTCTGGAAAAAAGTCCTCCTTACATAAATAATTCACCATGTGAGGGAGAGTGATATCTGCCGCAGAATACAGACCGGCTCATCTGCTCCATCGGAGGGAGTAAATAGCCTCAACTCTTCTAATATTGGCACTGGTGAAACAGCAGCAATGTCTCTGAAAAGGAGCGGCTCCCCCTCTGCAAGCTTAATCATGAGTGCGCTCTCTGTAGTGTGTGACCTGCTATCGTACGGCAGAGCTCTGAGCCTGCAGTCCCTTCCTGGACTCTGGCACATGTATATTACACATACCCAGTCAGAGATCTCGGTTGTTGGGGGCAACCTCAAGCGCGCACAAATGAGTCCCCTGACATCGGCTCCTGCAACAATCTAATCAGATAATTATGAAAAAGCTCCTTGCCGTTTGCTTCTCGGAGAGGACCTGGGGCGGGTCTGAGTGGGTAATTATGAATAACCACGGGTCAGCCTGCCAGCATCCACTTTGATCAAGAGGGCTATAGCGTGTGTGCGAGTGTGTATTGGGGACACAGGCGGGACAAGGGTCCAGCAGGAGGGGTTTTAAAAAAGAAAAATTATGAGCAAGGGAAGGGGAACTAGAGGGGACAATCAAAGCAGCTCTAGCCTTTCAAGAGTTAATAAAAAAAAAAACTGTGCTCTCTATCTCTCATCAGCACCACCCTCAGTACACCCTACTCCTCACAAATGCCCACATACGGCAGTAATTGGATTAAAAGCAAATTCAAGAGGGATGGCAGTGAAGAGGGGATACTATACATATTCCAAGGTCAAAAGCATAAATTAATGACTTGGAAATGAAAAAACACAAAGCCCCTCATGCTGCAGTGCTTGCTGGCCAGTTACTAATCCATAAATTTCTGCTCGCAAACAGAGGTGCACTGATATAACACGTTTTTCAATGTTATGTAATTCTGCATCATACAATTATTCAATGATCTCATTCGCTTTAACGATATGATGTGATGCCTTAATGATTGCCTGGAAGAAAGATATGTTTTACAGAAAGAGCGGCATCATATTTACCATAACAATATAAAAGTCAAGGGATTTCCAAAAGAGGCTCACTCAGCTTAAGATGTTGAACGATTCTCTCAAAGTTACGCATATTGGGCCTATAAGATAAAGCTAACAGCTGGAGATGTCCAGGGTCTGTAGGAACTCTGGCACATGCACCATACGAGTGCCCTCTAATTCACAATTACTGGTACCAGATTGTGTGTGAGGTCACCAGTGCTGGTATGGACTTCTGTCCAAGGGTATAAACTAGGTTATCCTCTGAAAATACCCCACTGTGATGCCTCAGACAGGATCCACACCAGGGAGGACAGATAATCGTGAGGGAATGAAGAACGCACAAGGGGGCCTTCTCTTCTTTTTTTAGACTGATTTTAGAACTCCGTAAAGTGATGACATACAAGTAAGTCTAAGCATAATGGTCAGAATGGAAAAAATACACATTAAATAGTGCAATGAAAGCAAAACAGCCAACCATAAGGATTTTATACTCTTTAAGCTGCAATTAGCTGCGAGGTTTAAAATTGTATTTTTTTGCCCATTTAGTTGCCATATGTTTATTTTTTTATAAATGTGCTTATGTGCCTGTTTCTGTATATATGTATATTTAATGAAAAAGTTACAATAAACTATGAGTCATTATAAACTTTCCTTGATTCTTACATTTTTTGTTAGTGTTTTCTAAAATAGCAGTGAAAATGTATCCAGTATTATTCTGGCAGTTTCTGGGTCTTTCTCAACATGAAGGCTTATGGGTGATTTTGTTTTCAATCTTGTGTTTAACATAAAATTTAATGGCAGAAGTGTCAATTCCAAAATAATAAACAGTGCAAGGACCAATGACAGATAAAGATCCTGGGAGTTGACCCGAGGGAGCATCAAACTTTGACTTGGCTGACAAGAATGACAGGGAAACCCCAAGTTGGACGGCTGGAAGAGCTGTGCGTCTCAAATGGTCATGTGACGTCGAGCACATAGTCCCTCTCAAACTGTAAAGATGTTGCTCTCTGTTCTCACGTTCTTCAGACGTTCGTTCTCTCCAAGACAACTTGAGAACAATGTTCTCATCAAGCTCACAACTTCTGACTTGATATTCTTGGGATTAACACCTGTTCTCTCGATTGACGTAGCTGCTTACCAGTGTCTGCAATGTCCAGTTCTTTTTCAACACTGCCTGACACCTCTGCATTGCTTAAATGTAATAAAGTCATAACCATATTATAGTCATTTTTTCTCCCTCCGGAAAAGTGTTTTATCAGCGGTACTAAAATTCAGTATTGGGACAACTTCATTTACTAATACACACACAGCAGGAGCACAGCTTTGGCAGGAGCCAAAGCTGAAAAACTGAGATGTCCTCATGGACAATTCAATAGGAGTGAGGACTGCACTTACCAACAGCTCAAGGAGAACCTCTTTCTCATAGGTGGTGTCTTGTCCTTCAGCCAGCTCCGGCAACAGGCATAAGTACGAGGCCACCTGGTGGAGTGTATTGGGACTACAGAGACAAATACAAAACAGCGAAAGAAAAGAAAGAATATATTACATTATGATTACAGTCTATGCACTTTTAAAGATTATCCATAATATAATTTGTGAATTCTGATGACAGTAAGCATGCAATGATTAACTGCTGTCCCAAGGAAATGATTTGCTGACCATTGAAATGACCAAGGTTAAGCTAAGGAAATGCATGGTCATTTTGTATCTGATCCTTTGATGCATCATGTTTAATTAATGAGTGTGGTGTGCATGTCCAGCCTCTTTTTAGTGGCACCCCCATTCCCTATTATTAGAAACACTTTTCAAACGGTGACACCACTGTTTGCAGGATGATATCAAACCATTTTTAAACCTTTGCGCTTGTTAGCGTTGCAGGGTAAGACAGTTCTTTGGTTTGCTTTGACACTGCGCTCCTGCTCTGTCAGCATGTGCGTGTTAAGGGGCTGGGGCGCATTGATGCGTCAGGATTATGAAAATCAAAGCCCATCTCCATCTCTGAGAGCTGAGGCGCGGCTCTCTGCATACAGACCTGTTTTAATCAGGCTGACACACTGTGACACAGGCAGGGTCTGGTACACACGGAGGGACAGGGCCTAGACACATTGTGACAAGTCTGGACAGCCACATGTGGCACTGACTCTGAGTGTGTGTGTACGTGTGTGTGTGCACACGAGTGAGAGACTGCATGTGTGCATTCTGGTAGTGTGATGCCATGCTTGACCACTTGGGTGGCGGTTTTGCCAATGCTGCAGTTTGGTGGCCCAGTGGATGGCTTGGTATGGGTCATGTGGGCTTTTCTTCCCTTAGCAACAAAACAACAGCAGCTCACTGTAAGTAATGGAGATGAGAGTAGACTGGACCAGGTCATGGCTGACAGCTGAGCCATGGGCAGGGTAAGGTAAGGATGAAGGCTATTTCTCTTTAACAGAAACTGGTCTGTAATCAGTTTCCTCTCCAACCTGGGTTCAGTTTCATTAAGGTTGACTTCAACCGACCTATTGCTAAGAGCTTGTGTAAATTTTTATCAGCAACTTCATGGAGGGTTTTCCATCATTCATTGGTGACCAAAGCAAATTTCTTAACACTGAAAAATGTGAACTGCACTGTGTATTTTGTGACATTTCTTATCATAAACCATTTCAATGAGATCCAATGTCCCTTTGACTTGCTTAGATGTCTTATATGTTCATATCATAAGACCTTTTGAAGTATTACTAAAAGTCAGGGCGAAACTTTTTCCCCCCAGCCTCATGTAGATCTTTTGTATAATCTTCAAGTTTTAATGCAAGACTGACAATGGCTTATTAAGTTCCAGACAGTCATTAAGATATGCACAAATAAGCTTGAATATTGGAATTACAATACACAAACAAACATCAATCCATGTTACTAAGCAAATTACAGAGACACTCCTCATAATCAATGTTAGTAATATTCTGTAATATTCTAATGTGTTGTTTTTGGTATCACTTTTAATAAGTAATCTATGTAAGCAATTAAGCCAATTATACTAAGTGATCGCTAAGTGATACACACTATTTGGTAGTATATTCGTCAGCCTTTGGACTCAAATGATACTAAACATATTTTAACTGTAAGGAGGTAGTATGCGTGAATGTGTGAGCATGCACGTGTGTGTGTGTGTGTGTATGTGTAATGCTGCGTTTGTGTGTTTGAGGGACTTAGCGGATAAATTCAGAGTGGCGGCTGACTGGGAGCTTAGCTGGTGGGTAGCGCAGTTGGAATAAACTGGCATTAGCGTGCGTTGTTTGGATGAAAAGTGCCTCGTTAAATCTGATCGGCATATTTGGAGTTCCCCAGGAGCTGTTTTGGTGACAGTTGTGGAGTGGGGAACAATGAAGTTCCTGCTATATTCAAAACGTTAATTCTGAGAGGAAGAGCAGAGCTTCTAGAAATACATGAAAACAGCTCAGCTAAGTCTATACCTGATTCAGCTCAGCTCGGCTCATACCCCTCTGTCTGACTCAAAGAAATATAGGGTGGGGCTTAAGCATCTATAATCCAGGACAGAAGTTAAAAAGAGGTGATGGAAATGGAAGCAGGGACTGCAAAGAGCAAATCTGTTATTTCTAAAGTTACTTGCAGACATAAAGCAGCAATCACCGGCTGTACCGCCTCCCTTTGCAATATATTTGCCTCCTAACTCAGAAGCAAAGAGGCAAGAACCTCAACCACAGTAGGCGGGCGTTTGTGGTGTGAAGCAATCCTTGACTGACATGTCCAGAGTTACTGTACCTAAGTGACTATTGATGAAAGTGTTTTTATTTTGAAAATAGTAACATAAATGTGAATACTGAAAAAGAAAATTCACACAAAGATAAAAAAAAAAAAATAGATATATACTCTGCCAACTGGAATGCCCGACTGGGTTTGATGCAAAATCTGATGGTTTCTTGTAGTCCAGCATTTTACGATAGGTTCATTTTTGTCTGATCATCTAACACATTATAGATGCTGCCATGTTTGTTAACAATGTGACCTTTGACCCCGTCACTGATAGGCCAGCAGCACTGGTTCCTGGAAGTTACTGCAGCGACAAGAGGCAAAAATCAGACCTGTTGAACTATGACAGCAGACAGCAAAACTGTGCATGCTCTCTCTGGTGCTGTTTGGGTAGATAAAGTTGTGGCCATATGTATGCTGAGATTAATAGAGGTGGCAGCGTTGCCTTTCAGTCTGCAGGAACCTGAATGCTTTACCTCAGAGCCACAGTGACATCACAGAAAGACATCATGGACAAACAAAAAGGTAATCTATCATTCATACAGTATACTTATCAGTTATACTGTATATTAGAGACACAATGACTTTCATGTCGTATAAATGTTGAGGTCAGTGATTTCCCATTATATCAAATGGAAGGTTGGGATGCCTGGTGTAATCAGAAAAGCCCAAAGAACCGAGCAAGCTTCATGTGCACACACAAGTAAAAACAAAAAGATATACACGGGCCAGTCCATCAAAGTGAGGGGGCTTTTTGGCTCTCTGGCAGGCTAATGTGATCTGACAAACACAGCTGTTCAAAGAGTTTATTCTCAAGCCACTGCAAATCGATTAAATTAATGAGGCGCGCCTTTCTCTCTGGCTGGTACCAGCTGCCTGTTCAAGTGCTCACTGGCTGCCATTTAGCAGGGAAGTGAGGCAGCAACGGTGATGCTGATGCTAGGATGCAACATCAGATCACAACACAGCTCTGCATGTATGCCTGTATTTTCACTGTAATTTTAGGTGCTTGGGAGCACCTCAATACAAACTTGGCTCTATGTGTTTGCATATTTGTTTGTTCATTCATTGGTTGGCCATCCACAGGGCTTAGTGGAATTACTGTGCTCTTAGGGTCCTAAGGTACACAGTGGGTGTTTGTATAAGAAACAGTATGCCAGAAGTCACACAAGCATCAGCCACCTTTAGATTGGAGTGTGATACATTCAAATATCAGGGAATAGCTCGGCAGTTAGCTCAGTGTTGCTAAAATCAGTGTAATTTTACTTACTCTAATGCACTGACACCCCACCTGAGCACCTATAAAACATCGGTGCACTTGCTCACTTGTTGATTCCTGTTCATTGCTGATCTTTCCATGCCATTTGTTTTACCTGAGATGTCCAAACTGTTTGGTCAGGGATTCTCTCGTGTCCACTGCTGCTACGTTGGAAAGGGCAAAGTCTTGCAATTCTGGGAAATGGGCAAAGGCTGCCCTCTGCAAGAAAGAAAATACACACACACAACACTCATCTATGAATACATCATCACTTTAACGCCCGTATTATTATGTACATACATTTCATTTTGGACATCAGTCTCAGAATCCAAAGATATTCCATTTTCAGAAATAGTTAACGAATGAAAAGCGAACATACATGACACTTCTACAGATTATGCACACATACATACAAAACCATATAGTCAGGTAAGGATGGACCATTTTTGATGTAGCTGATTTAAGAGTAAAGTGTCTGTGTGAGGCCACTGTAATTAGCCAAAAAACACAGGCTGTGTGAGAATGCTTCCAAAAGGTGAGTGTGTCCTAGCTCAGCACATAATGCTAATAGCATAATATGAAGCATAATAATAACAAAAGGAAATATTCCATTAGATGACACTAGATTAAGATCAAGGTTCCTTTCAACTGATATCACACCTCTGAAATGGCATCTGATTGCTGGCATTAAACCAGCTACATCTACATTCACGTCACTCTCTCTACCAGCATGAAGCTGTGTATTCCAGATCAGATCCACTTACAAAAAGCAAACAACTTCCTGGGCACGTTCAGTGATTGTCAACAGCAGGTGCAAAGCAAAGCGGACACAGAAAGGAGTTGAGATGTGGTACTGCATATTAGCCTGTCTGTCTCTATGATTTACCTGCAGGGAGGTGATTCTGTCATAGTGCAGAGTGGTCATCTCTTTCTCTATCAGGGCGTTGCCTGTCTGGTCATTGATCTCAAAACCAGTGTAGAACTTCAGCATGTCCAGCAGCTGCAGAGAGGAGACAATAAGAGAACTCACTGCTGAACATGAAAATGACAGATGAGGTGATTCTGAATTGTGTGTGCATGTGTACAATGCATGTGTTTCCTTGTATGTATACCTGGCAGAAAAGGTGTCCCTCCTTCTCTCTCTGGGCCAGGCTGGACAGGTGGCAGCTGACCACCAGGTGAGAGTCATCCAGCACCGTATTGAACCAACGCCGGGTGGGCAGCAGGGCCTAAATGTACAGAATACCATGCTTAAAACACTGGAGTACAGGCTTACAGATGTGGCTAACACAAATCACCACTCTCTTGATCTAAAGTTGTCACAATAAATAAAGGGGTGTAAAGGAGGCTTTCATTAGTGTGAGTTTGGGGGAAAAACATTTTTAATAGTAAGAGTTAAAATGGAAGAAAAGCAAAAAGGCTGGCTTTAAAAAAATGTTATAACCTCGACAACAAGCTGGTACCACAGTCTGATGCCCCTCCACCGGAGATAAACAGAATTAGTCATTGAATGGACTGATATCCTCTTAGGGGTCAAAAGGATAAATTGATCCAGCAACAACAACATGGTGCCTTGCATCCAGTCTGAGAATATTTATATATCTTATTGATCCAGGCTCTTTTCTGTAGCAGGGGTTCTCGACTGAGGTTCTCAGGGTCCAGAGTGCTGCTGTTTTTCTATTTTGGAGTTCAATGCATTTACCTGTCATCCCAGTAATCCCCGATTAGACAGCTAGTATGTAAACAACCTGGCAAAACCCAAAAACTACCAGCACTTAGGGGCCTGAAGACTGGAGTTAAGAACCACTGTTCTATGGGTTATTTTGGAACATATCACACAGAGACAACATACAGTATAACAGACAGACTGACAGTAATATGTGAAGATGAAAGGGAATTAATGGCTCAGCTAGGTCTATAGTCATGATTGCTATTCCTGTTATAGCACAGTAACATGACATCTATCCAAGAACAAAGGAAACCTGTCAGAAAGAAATGAAAGGAGCTTCTTTGGTAGGAATATTACAAAGAAATCCTGAACATCTTGATGGTCTGACAGTTTGAGCGAGAGGACGGCTGGCTCACAAAAAAAAAAAGGTGTTCAGCCTATCACATTATAAAAAGCTGAAAGTCCAAGACAGACAAAACAAGAGCAAGTGAAACTGAATATGAAACAGAATGTTGAAATCATAAAACACCAATAAAGCAAACTATCTACTGTCATTTTATTCATTCAAAACTGCTCATCAAACGGCAGCAGATGCAGCAAGTGATACCTAAACACTGAGAGACAATGTAACCTTAATCCGAGGTAGCCATCTTTCATCTCAGCAGTCCTGACAATCAGCATAAAACAGGCATGAAAAGCGGGATCTTTTTTCCCTGCATTAATTCACAGGTCATCATGAGAGAGGGGAAGTATGGATTTCAGGCAGCCGAGGCTTTGTAAAAGGATAGCGCTGAAGGACAGGAGATGTCTCTGGAGACAGGCGGCTGGCTGGCCACTAGCCGCTGCCAGGAACAGCAAGGCCGGCCTGTCAGCGGACAGCCAGAGGAAATCTATTCAGCTCACTCGCTGGTAACAGGAGATCTGCACAGGCAGCAGGAGGAACCATCTTAATTATGTGACATTGTGTCTTGATGCCAGAAGGGCAACCTTGCTGGCAGAGTTGGGAACTGATAAGATGTTTTCAAATTCAATTCCTTTATGATTCGTTTGTAGCAGTTTGACAATTCCTTTATTAACTATTATAGCAACCTAAAAATGATTCATCTTTAACTTAAGTGATTGAGATTGTGCGACTGAGCCCAAATTAGAATACCTGACTCCAGTACTTTGGGTGTGACTGCAACAGTATGGTGTGACATACTGAGGAGGAGTGTGTTCAGTTCAGCTCTTTGTGGCATGGAAACAGGTGCCTTGAGGCTGAAGCGTACAGCAGCAAACAAAGTGCGTCCTTTTCATAGTGTGATCATACTTTCAATCTTCTCTTTCTAACATTTGTCGTGCTCACTCTCATGAAACACAATTCAACTACAAGTAAGCACATTCTGCTGATCCTGGGCCTCAAAACGCCACCTGACAACTTTGTGGCTAACCACAAACAGATGAATGAAAATGGAGGGTGAGACATTTCAGAGTGAATTTGTGATACGTTCTGACAATGTACTGTATGTTTTTTACTTAAAAAAAAAAAAGAGCAGGCAGAAATGTAACGGGTGAGGTTTGCAGCCAGTTGTTTCTACAAACATTCAACCTGCAACACTGGAACAATTCAACTGAGGAATCAGGCCTCAGGTCCTAATCCTGACACTTTATACCAGTTGTTAGAAGGCATCAGGGCTGAAAATAACCTTTCTCACAGCCCGATTAAAGACTGCTCCTTCAGAGAGCGCATAGCTTTGGACACAGCCACGACAGGTTCATTGGGTGGAGCTCAGATTGGACATTTGTCTGTTGAATCTGTCTGTCTTGGACATCTGTCTGTTGTCTGCTGAACTGAGGTGGCTATAAAAGGGAAGGGCAAAAGGCAAGCTCTACAGAGGCTGTCAGATGCCAAACCGCTTCCTCCAACAGCAAACCATGATGTAGCACACAGATGGTGCAGGACCAGAGTGAAACTAACTGTCCAAACTTGCTGCGTTCTCATTTGATCAGGTGTCTGTGTTTCTGTCTGCAACTGCATGAACAATTGGTTACATTTAACCTTTCTCATCAAATGTATTCATAAAATGTGTCTACTCTTTTCAATGTTGCTTTCAAAAAAAAAAAAAAAAAAAACTAACCTAAACCTAAGAAAGGTCAAATACCAAAAAATCTTGTCATCTGTGTTGAGGAAAAATCAAACGGACAATGCTGCGGAAGAGGAACTTGCATCTTACCTCCAAGTCAATCATGAGTTCAATGAACCTCTCACAGTAATGAACGCTGTCCATGCATACAGGACCTAGGGAAAAGGAAGGAGAAAACCAAGGAGGAATTCAACTCAGATTCAGCTACGTATGTGGTCAACTACAAACTCAAACACACAGGCAGACACAAGCACGCAGGGAAAGGTAGAGGTGGCTGGAGAGAGGGGTTGGGTGTTTGTCACTGAGGATATGAGGGTAGCAAACGCATGTGGACAACACCACAACACCATGCTGAGTGTGCGCCTCACTATGAGACACTAAGATAACATGGCCAACACAGCAGCATGCTGAGAGCTCAGCCCTCATTAAGAGTGTGTGTGTGTGTGTGTGTGAGCATGTTTAAAGTTGGGGCATGCAGCAGGCAACAGAATGATGAGGATCCTGCTGGGCCTGAGATTGTAATCTAGTCTGTCAGGTTCGAATTCTACCTAAACGCAAAAACACACGTTCTATTTTTAGCGTTCAGGTGGGGGGGCTCTGTGTCGGCCTGCATTACAGCACAGCAGACAGCGCCGGTGGCAGGGTGGCAGCTGGAGCACATGCTCCTTCGGCGGCTGCACAGGTCAGGAAGAAGGCATGAACTTTTGTGACTGAAAGAGTGACGGAAATGAACGGGAGAGGTGATACGCCACCCGAGACTGGGTGAGTTCTACAAATGCCACGGACAAAGAAGTGGCCTAAGTGCATTAATGGTGCTGGGAAATGTTCAGACAGCATGCAGTATGCAGTGACCTGCTTTGGCACCAAAGTCACAGGGAGAGTCTATTTCACCTGGTATGATTATTTTTACAAAGTCTTTGGAGGTGGAAATCATGCTGGATGCTGAGAGTAGTCCTAATGGTCATTCAATTTGTTACAGTAACTCGCAAGGAAATGGCTATACAAAATGCTGCAGTTAAGTATCTGATAGGACTAGGTTTTGGCAAGGAATGGTGCATATGTTAGGATAAGATTTTTATCAAGATACTTTGCAATACTCTACAGAACTGACTGAAATTGCATAAAGAGAGCTTAAAATACAACCTACTATAGAACACCTGGGTAGACTAATGAAGTGCATCTTATATGATAATATACAGCAGGAAAACAGGCAAAAACCCCAAAGGGACACTGGAGGACACGGTTTTAATTTGTATTGAATGCATTTTGACGTCAAAGCCTCTTCATCAGAGTCAAACTATTATATGAGTCAAAATATTATATGATATACAGTTCAGTAAAATGTAGATGTCATATCGTATGACAGTAAAGTGCATGAACAATGTTTTAATTATTTTTGTAAAACAAAAATCTTTTATATTTT
>OMKZ01017720.1:23481-47294 GCA_900302535.1 Neoniphon sammara | reverse complement strand
TGGCAGGACACAGAGATCCTGAACACAGCTGTGCTGACCGGTAAGAAGGTGGTGATGCCTGTGAGGACGGTGGCTGTGGAGGAAGATGGAGTAGTCACCGATGTGTCTGACTACACAGACTGCAGCTCCACTGATGAAAATGTCCTCAAGGTAGGATTTAGTACTGGACTGTTAGACCGTTAACGACCTTCCTTATTTTTCTTAGTTGATTTGCACAAACCTTCCAAGTACAATGGTTTTATCACGGTGTTAATGGCACCTTAAAGACTATTTCTTAATGGGGACAGTGAAAAGGTAATATCATGCCCTTAAACTTTGAATTTCCAGACACAACACCTACAGATTTATCTTTGATTTAAAGGAACAGTTCACCCAAAACACGAAAGAAGCTCTTTTCCTCACATGCCCGTAGTGCAATCTGTCCACCTAAATAGTTTCTGTGTGATTTTGGCGAGGACTCTAGCCTTCTGCATCAAAAATATACATGTGAAAAATTCATCAGCAACAACTATTTCCTGCTGAAGAACAGTGGCAAACTCTATCTATCTGCCTCTAATCCGCACTCACTGGGGGTGGATAGATAGTTTGCTGTGTTCTTTGGCAGGAAATAGTTCCCAGCAAAAACTCTTTGCCCCCCAGGACTGTGGATTGTGCTGAGTATCAGTATCATTGTTTTGGGGAGGAACTGTTACTGCTGAGTTTTTGTAGTGTAAATTTTTGACTGTTTGAGCTCTACAAAAGAATACCCATCCAGCCCCATTTTATTGACGCTCTGGGAGACAGGGGAATTCGCTGGAGACTGGAAACCTCGCTAAATCACACAGAAACTCTCCATGGATAGATTGCACTAGGCGTAAGTAGGAAAAAAATCTTTTTTGTATTTTGGATGAACTGTTCCTTTAACCTCAGCACCTTTCACTGCAAACATCCTTGATGTTGTGCAGTTCACAGCACTGTGGTGTGAACAAATGACCAATCTGTTAAAGTGGTAAGTGGTTACTTTGGGACAAAATGGGTTTAGCAGCAATAATCAGGAGGATGTGAGATGTTTGTGTTCTGCTTAGCCTGAGGCAAATGGACAGGAGGGCAATTTACAGTGGTTTCAACAAAAGACTCTGAAGGGGGCAGGTTGGTTTTATATGTGGAGGACTGCTATGGGCAACTAAGCTGGACCAAAGTCACCTCTCTGCTCTCTGTCTCTTTCCCACATTGTAAAACAAACCATGAGTTTGCCTCCTCAACACTGAACAGCCACTGAGCTAAATCACTCACTAGAAGTGACCTCGCTACCCACAGTCTGCCACATCACTCCCGTCCTGTGATTTTTCCCGGTTATCCAGTGAACCTGAAAACAGCTGACTGCCGAAAAACAGCTTTGTTTACTGACGAAATTGAAAGTGCAGTAAAGTCGGGCCCCGGGCCCCTGAGGTCAGAGGGTTTGAACATATTTACTCAAGGTGAGCATGGCATTGTAAACAAAGGATAAAGAGCGGCCTCAGTGGACCCCTTCTCTCTTGATATGTTTGCTGCTGTTCAATATAATATGTGCAAAAACAGGTTTCGCAAACAACAGATGTCTCAAGCGATAAGTAAATGTAGTATTCTGTTGAGATTACAAATCTTCATAAGAGATTCACAAACACACCAGTGCAGATGTATTAAGTGAGGATGGGTGTCAGTTTTGAGAGAGCGAGAGAGAGAGAAGCAGGATTATGTCAAGAGGAAGAATGTCGACTAAATCATTCTTTTTACCCTGCAATGTAGCAGGCTTTTCTGTTGTTCTAAGCTTAGCTCTTAGTGTGTTTGCTGACCACATATCAGCTTCAGTCGCAAATATTCCCTTTAATCTTCTTAGTCTAACAGCCTGACTCAGATATCTTTTTTCTTCTGGTGTGACTGAGTTTCAAATCTGCTAGTGATAGATGGGACGGATTTATCTAGAATGGCCAACTTATGTGACCAAAAAAAAAAAAAAAAAAGTAATCTGCAATGATGAAATGATGAAAAGGCTTTTCAAATGCACATATATGACGAAAAGGCTTTTCAAATGTACATATATGATGGAAAGACTTTTTAAATGATGCTTAATAATGGAAGGCAAATGTGCATAGCCAGTGTCTATCAAGATTTTCCCTGGTGAAAAAGAGGTGCAAAGTCCCTAAAAAGAGCCCCCATGTGTAGAATATTTACCTCATCACATCAATATTAAAATAATTTTGACAGCATAGTCAAATTTGGTTATATGTGCTATGTGCTGCTCTCTATGTGCAGGATTGACTTACGGCACCAAGACAGAGCCTCACCTAAAACAGTACTACTTTGATTTGCTCATGTTGTTCATACGGAAAATAAATAAATAAATAAATAATAAAAAAAATACACAGCAAAGTGATGCCATCCGGTCCCACAGCATCCAGCCAGGTGTGCAACACCAATTGTTGCTGTAGTTGAAGCTAGTACAGTCCTGGAATAATCAATAATCACATCACCGTCCCAAATGTCTTGTCAAGAAGAACAGATCCACTCTTCTATGTTATGTTCCAGCAGGTTTGAGGTCATTCACTATCACACTCATAGCCAACATTTTGCTTTGTTAGTGCAGTGTATTTTTTTACTAAATTATTTGTGTGGAAAAATAAGTGGCGAATTGTCTTTGTGGCAGTGACTTCAAAAAGTTTCAAATTCTACTGTATTAGCTTTAATTAATCTTCAGTGTGTATCAGTCCTGAACTGAATGTAACCTCTGAACTTAATTTGCCCCTTTGCCATAGATACAAACATCAGGCAAATTAATCCTTAATCCTTTACCGTTAACTGGTTTTCACTTTCTCTGAAAAATACAGCCACACATCTGTGAGTGTAGCCTGAATTATTTATAAATGTTTTTAACCTCTATCTGGATTTAATAATGTACACAGTAATGAAAGTCAAATCCTGTTTTAAATAAAAGATGCATTCTGCCACTGAAAACACTGAGGGATATCCTAGGCCACAGGGATTGTCTAGGGAAAAGGTGGCTACTGTAGAAACCACATACAAATGCCTTGCCAGTTTAAATGACTCTTCTTGGGGATGCTGTGTGGCTCTATGTAAGATGCATAGAGCTTTTGGATGAGGGTTTTCTGAACCAAATGGAAATGAGCAGAGATTATGGATGACTGGTTGACTGCGTCCACTCTGATTCAAAATGTGACAACTTTAGATGACTTCACTGGAAATAGATGAGTCTTTGTATATTATTCCATGCTTGCATACACCGTTTTCCATAACTCTGCATAAAAACCATTTGTACAGGGACTTCAACGCTACATATTTTAAATCTCCTCTGTTTGGATGTAAATCAAGGATAGGATTATTCACAGAGAAGAGGCCAGGTCACTGCAGTTAGCAGCAGCGATGACACACAGTGATGTGATCATCCAAAAGCTTAAGCTCCAGTCATGAGTGCAGGATGACTGACTCCCAAATGCTAGGATGACACAAGATCCTCTCAAAAAAATAGCATCTCACTGAGATACCATATCCTCTAGCTAACTGCTGCTTTCATGGGAATGAGAGAGGGAATCTATTTGCTATTTGCATTCCTCCTTGGACTGTCTGTCAAAGTCACAGTTATTTTTCTTCACTCCCCTGTGCACTTTCAGAGGCTGGTGACTGAATTTCAATGCTGCGTAAATTATCCAATTTATTAAAGCAGTGGCTGTTGATAGGACCATGGAAAACCTCTAGGCTCATGTCTTCCAGGGTCTCAAAAAGTCCATGAGATCTTTCAGCAGTCACTGAAACTCGCCAAGGTTACCTTTGAAATTATGGTGTAATGAATGCACTGGCTGGAGAAGAATTGATGTTCAACATTGCACTGCATGATATTTTGATTAACATAAAATTGCAATGCTGCCTCTTCCTAAAGCTTCAGACTGGTGATCATCGCAGTAGTTTATTACAGCTAGCTGACATTACCACAGTAACACATGCACGACTAAACCGCTGCAAGGCAATTTGTTGTTCCGCGGATTGCCTATTTGTTAAAAACAGTGACTTTAATGAGAATATTTGATTTTTTTTGTGTCATTGCTTAGATGACGAACATCTCTTTCATTGACAATAATCTCATTTTGAGTTTGATATAGATTGTTTACACAAGCGTACTTAAAGAAACGTTTGATATTATTTGGCAAATCATGATTACAGGATAGTTATGTTCTGACTTTGGTTCCTCTCTATTCCCCCCGCTCCCCCGTCCAGGTGTCGGACAGGTGTGATTATGTTTTCGTGAATGGCAAGGAGACGAAGGGCAAAGTAAAGATGATGGTGAACTTCACTTACAGCTACCTGAGTGCTCAGCTGGAGCTCAATGTTTGGACCCCTAAGCTCCCCCTCCAGATTGAGGTGTCAGACACGGAGCTGAGCCAGATCAAGAGCTGGCGGGTGCCAATAATCAACTCCAAGAGGTACGACACACAAACAATTCATTTAGCACAGAAACTCTCTTACTTGGATTCCAGATGAGATTTCTAGAGGCCTCCCCATGCAGGGAATAAACAATTTTCAATCGAAATTATATCTCTGCAAGGGTTTAGAGTTTTAATACCATTATATAATGTATTACAATAATCGAATGTGATCCAATCAAGCAAAGAGAGCGGGGTTCAGTGATTGGAGTGTAGCGGGTCAAAGTCTGCACAGTGTGACAGGTGTGATCGGTATGTGTGTTTTTGTGTTAACGTTGCAGGCCTGGCTGGAACAGTGAGGAGGACGACAGGAGGGGGAAGGGCTGCATGCTGCAGTTCCAGCATGCCCTGGTGCGGGTGCTCACACACTTCACGGCTGAGCAGGCAGACCCCCGGGACCCAAAGGCCTACTTCTTGGGCTCTGATTGGCAGGTGGATGTCACAAAGCTAGTGCGCTACTTCTTGAAGGTGGAGGACCCTCGTGTGGCCCGGCTGCAGGCAGGAAGGGTGCTGTCAGGACGAGACCTTGGGACCACCTCCATCCAGGTAACCAGATGGGACAACTGTCTACATTAACCTTTCTCCCAGTGACCTCAACCTGGTACTCCATTGAATTTACTTGCATCTTGGGTCTGAATGTGACCCACTGGAATGCTTGGAAGAAATTTTGACCACGTACTATGTGGCAAGAAGCGGCTGGTTGAAGACTGGATCTCATTTCACGGCTTAAATGGAACAGATAAATGTCAGTATCACTATACAGTATATCCATGTGACACTATGTATGGATGCTCAAAAATTTTATTTTGTTGTTAAAATTGACTCTGGACATCTCTGAGATAGAGAACCCAAGTCCATCAGTGTTGTCCTACTGCCAGAAAAATAGTCACATCCAAATAAAATCAACCAAACAAACCCAATAAATAGCCTTTTATGATTTGCATATCTGGTTTGCATGGTTATATGCTTTATTGACACATCACTCTTTGAAATTTGGTCTTGGTGTGCAAAAGGCAGCATTAGTATGCACCACATACGGAGAACAGCACTTGAGGCCTTTTAGGCTACATTAACCTGGACTTGATAAGATATGGGATGCACTAGATAATATATCTAATCCTGTTTCTTTGGTGTTCCATCCTAGGTCTTTTCTCCTCTTTCTGATACAATATTGGCTAAGAAGACTATCAAGGTAGTGGATGACAAAGTGACCATCACAGAGATGGGGGTCCAGCTGGTCACCGGCCTTTCCATGTCCCTGCAACTCAGTCCAGGGAGCAACAGGGCCATCCTGGCTACCACAACCACACAGGAGCTTCTGCAGAGCCCCAAACAGGTAGCATTCTCAGTCTGTTTTAAATGTCTCATAGATGTTAAGACACAAAGATGAACTGTAGATTAAACACCCAATTACACACGATCACATTTCTCTGAACATTTCTATCTTCTATTCCTTCAGGAAGCTTTGGTCAGTGCTTGGATGCAATTCAGCGACGGTTCCCAGACGCCTCTCGACATTTACGATTCCACCTACTACCGCGTGACGGTGACATCTCTGGATGAAGGAGTGGTGTCGGTGCAGGGCTCTCCTCCAGTTGTGGTGGCAGAAGGTGAGGGAGAGGGGGTCCTGGTCAGAGTGGAGATGTCCATCTGTGAGGCCTGTCAAAAGTCCAAACGCAAAAGCACTGTCGCCGTGGGCAATGGCAGCCTCAAGGTCAAATTCCAGGTAAACAGCCGGAGCCCAGACGGTAATACCAGCAGCGTCATCAGCAGCACTGTCAGCAGCAACAGCAGCGGTGATGGAGGAGGCGGAGGGGGAAGCACTAAGGATAGCGGCAGCGATTATGGCAACGACGGGGAGGAGGCGGACAGCGAGAGAAAACAGCAGCAGCCTTCCCAGGATCCCCCACCCAGCAGCTCCGACTCACAGAGAGAGGAAAGTGCCATGCAGAAGGTCACAACAACCATCAATGCTACAGAGCGCACCATCATAACCAGCGGTACCCTGGGAGGAGTAGGTAAGACCAGTAGTTCAGGAAACCCGAGCAAGCCCACGAGCGTGGAGAACATAAATATGATGAGCAACCCCAGTAACAGCAACAGGGCATACGGCTTAGACAACATGATAGTGGAAGATATGGGTAGCGTTGGATTTAGTAGCACTGTGAAGGCCCCTGGGAACCTGGTGAATTACAACAACTTCCCGACCAAGGTGGAGGTGCCTGGGCAGGAGCCAGTGGAGGTAGACATCGGCGGTGAGGAAATGATGGTCAACAGGCCTCTTACGGACTTGGAGATCGGCATGTACGCCCTGTTGGGGGTCTTCTGCCTCGCCATCCTGGTATTTCTGGTGAACTGTATCTCATATGTGGTGAAGTTCAGGCACAAGAAACCTCCCTCTCACGGCCAGGAGCCGACAGGGCACAGGCACGACTGGGTGTGGCTGGGCACTGATGCTGAGCTGGTGATGAGCGTGCCGGGCAGTCCTCTCCAGCAGGACAACCAGACCACCACCACGGTGATAGACATTGGGCCCGAGAAGACTGGATCTCTGTCCAGAAGACCCAGCTGCCTGGCCTCGGTCACAGACTCTCCCATTGGCTGCGTGGGCACCCTCAATCGCAAACCCATGCACACCGAGTCCCTCCACTCACCCACCAGCAAGAGGAAGAGGGTCCAGTTCACCACCTTCTCCACACTGGAACGGCAGCACTCGCCTAGGGAGAACGGCCACGGCATCCACTGGGTTGGGAAGGACAGTTGTGAGGAGGAACCCCAAGTGCCCATCACAGAGCCTGAGGACCGGTTATAATCCAGGACTCGATCACACCTCTCATGTGGATGTGGCTTTGATCACCTCAATGCCTTTGTTTAGTCCAACCTGTTGTATGAGAAAATCTGTGATTTTGCAATGAACCTCCTCCATATTTCATTACCTATCAAGGCCTTTTACTGTACATGTATATTATTGTTCAAACTTTAGAGTGGGCGTGTGTAGAGACGGACTCTCTTCTTTACCCGATGCTTAAAGCCACCAAATGTTTATGCTGCATGTGGAAAATCTACTTCTCTATATTTTTGCACACATGCTGGTATTTCAATATACACAGAAACACTTAAAAAGTATCTGCAATTATGAATATACCAAGTACCAGTTATAATACAGAACTCATTCAGACCTCATGTGGATATGTGGTTTGATCAAACAACATGGCTTTGATCAAATAAAAACCAAATGGGTGATTTTCTATTATGCAATATTTAAGTCTTGTTTCTTTGTAAATTTTAGTTGATCTGATTTTTGACCTCATTTGATGTTTTTCATTAAAAACACTATGATCTTGAATGCTGCCTTGCATTTGATTTTCTGAAATATATTATGTATTATACCTACATCATCAGTGGTTTTTAGAGGAGCCTATGATCTCCGCTAAGCCTTTGTAAAAGGGATGCAAAATTAATTGGGGTAAAAAAAAAAAAAGTATTGAACTCACAATACTGACAACTGCAATTTTCCAAGTTTACAATATTTCTCATAGGGAAAAGTGCTTTACATAGTTCTGAATAAGAGGCTGTAGCTGGCTAACAAATCAAGTAGCAGCTCATAAAAATGTTTTATTCAAACTGTCTAAATCCTAAGTATTCACATCTCATTTCATCTCCCTCACACATTTATAAAGTGTTTACAGAACAGATTGAAGAAGTTTACTATAAAAAGCTGTGCTCAAATGTATCACAATGCAACACCTCAACACCTCCCTCACCCACCCATTTTTTTTGTCTATCCTTCTGCCCTCATTGACTTTAGTCTGTAATTCTCCAGTTACTCTAAAATAGCTCGACTTCAATGAGCCATTCAGAACGTAGTCCCTTCCTATTATCACATTTCTGTGATCTTTAAAGCCAACTTACAAAATTTTAAATCTGAGGCCAATGGAGTAAATTCAGCGGCAGAGGTCACAGAATGTCTGTACTTTGTGTTAAAAGTTTTATGTGGTGGTTGGCACACGAAAAATAGCATGGTGCAAAAGTTTTGAGACTACAACATACTTTCACCTTTTCCTAACCAGTTCATGCCCTGAAGTGTTGGCAAAGTCGACCTTTGTGAAAACAAATTACGTGAACCTTTAGTGACCCCCTACCCTTTAAACAAAATTGTGTTTTTGTTGGGCCTTTGAATGTGCATGACTCAACCGTTGCACTTTCTGAAAAATTAATGTGAGAGCTATGGAGACTGAAGAGAGGAAAGAATAGACATATTGTATAGAACATTTTTTAGCAGGATTGGAGAACCTGAACATGCAATGCATTTTATAACAGCACATCCATAACTTTGTAAAAGTATGACAGAGAATCATAGTTATCTCAGTGCTGATCAATCATTTTTTCATACACACATCATTTAATTTCAAGTCGCATAGGCAGGGAGATGTTAAGCAACACGTAAACTGCATTTCTTTCATCCCTTTTATTGAAGAGAGTAAAGAAACAGCAAAACAAATTTTTCTTAGATTTATGCTAAAACTTAAATAACAGTACAAGATGTCCTGAATTTGAAATATATAAAATATATAAACATAACAGCAACGGCACAATTATTGCACCCCAATCATCTCTAGCTCTTTGGTTTAAAGTGCTCTGCAGCATAATTTACTATAAATCTGGCAGCTCGGATAAGACTGTTTTGTGAATTGTTCTGCTCAGACATTGCTACAGCCCGCTATTTCTAAAGACTTGGGATAAAGACACCTGTGATATTTATAGCCATGATAAGTAAACAGATGTAATGCTCTGTTCTCAGCTCCTGAAGTTCCTGAGATGGTAAACAGAGTGGGACTGAGCGGCGTTACTCTCTGGTCAGTGGAGAGTCTCCATTAGCCTCTGGTAGGTCTCTCTCTCCTGTTTCAGGCTGTGATGCTGCTCCACATAGAGTTTCCCTTTCCTCACCACTCTCTCCTTCAGCTCATGATCTGACAGCAGCCTGTGAGACTGGCGCACAAATCCCTGGCATGGAGAAAAGTAAAGTGAGTCTCATTGGATGCCAAATGCCACATGAAGCTTGCCATTAAACTTGCCTGATAGCTTCCAAAGAGGACGAAAGATCTTCTAAAGCATAAGCGCAGAACTAAAAATGAAAGCCAGTACACTGATTAGTGAATACCCTTTAAAGTGTGCACACTGCTAACAGATGGAGACATTTGTGACTCCAGTTCCAAATATGTCTGTCCAACGGCCCTTTTTCAGTCTATCATGGTCACCTCTCATTTGCAAGGAGGAGAACACAAACAAAGTGGCTGTTACTATTAAAACAATGCCCCCACACCAGCTGTCAAGGGGACACGGGGAAGATGAGGGGTAAAATACAAAGCAATTACAAAATGAGTAATGATGCCGCCCCTGTGTGCTGATTAAGACGTGACTGGCCCGCAAGTCCTTTTAAAATCTGGTGGCTCATTTGCAGGCCCAGCAGGCTGAGAGAGGGCTCCGACACAACCTTGTCAAAGAGCCTTAGAGTGTATTCTGCGGCGTGACAGCCAACATCTCGTGAAGCAGGGAGCAAGTGGGCACACAGAGCTTTGGCCACTGCCAGACACAGCAAGCCACTTCACTCAAGTGATGTGATCATGTTTGGAGAGGCTCTTCGCTGGAAGTGGCTCCACTGTATGGCCATACGAGAGCTATAAATCCGCAACAACAGGATTAAAACTGAACTTATGAGCAGTAAGCTTACAGTCACTTCGCTCTCACAGCATATTGTAAAGCCAGACTGGAAATGTCATTTTCCTCCTTTAAAACACTGCAAGTACTTCAGTGTTTGTTTCCTTTGACACACTTCTCAACAAGTGCACTCCTCTTAATTACTTTGAGGGCTTGCAGAGCCAGAAGCATTGTCAGTCAAGGAGGGCATGCAAAAGTGTGTTTGCATGCGATCCTCTGGGAGAAAGTTCTCACAGAGAAACTGGGACTTGATACTCATCAATAGTTTCAGGCCGAGGTCGTGGTTTATCCGACCCTAGTTGCTGCAGCCATCTGTGAGAGGATCCTCTGGTGAGGATTTCAGCTGAGCACACGTGACCTCCCCTGGAGAGGACTTATCTCCTGCCATGACAGCGACATCATGCTACAGCATGGCGTCTTCATACCACCCTGCTGTAGCCCCCTCTGCCAACTGGCCTTAACCTATTTTCCCTTTAAACCTCGTTAAACATCAGGTTCAAGGGTCCCCGAGGGAGCTCTTCATTTTGCACTTGCCTGCTCTCTGCTGTGTGTTGCATCACTATGTGGTTCAGCAGATACCTTTAGTCTGTCCCTGAAGGCTGTACTTTCTGATTCAAATCCAAGCCCATGAAGAAATATCAGTTCCTTTTGTTAGACTTTACCTGCTTAGATTGGACTAACGT
The DNA here is from genome assembly GCA_900302535.1 of Neoniphon sammara. Classification (NCBI taxonomy): domain Eukaryota; kingdom Metazoa; phylum Chordata; class Actinopteri; order Holocentriformes; family Holocentridae; genus Neoniphon; species Neoniphon sammara. The sequence goes on along the minus strand of OMKZ01017720.1, from coordinate 36,442 downwards.
TAAGAATTTTAAGTACAAACCTTTACAAAAATGTGTAGAATTGGAGTTCTCCTTGTTGAAAAAGGAGCCACACTGAAACGCTCAACAAAAAAGGGGACATGCACATCTGCAGCAGCCCTGACACACACGGGTGGTCCAGTGACACTTCTGCTTCATTTTATGAGCAGTAATGACTTTCCAGGTCAGCTGAGGTGAGATGAGTGGCTGGAGGGGAGCCTACAGTGTATATCTCCTCTCCGGTCTATTAACACAGTCGGAGTTGGAGATTAACGGGGCTTAACGTGTGTGGTGACCTGGTCATTGTTTGTCACTGTATACCTGAGGAGAAGAGTACAGCAGGCCGGTGACCTCGTTCTGCACCACGGCCGCGTTCCCGGGAATGTCCCTGGCCACCACAGGCACCCCGACATCCATGGCCTGATAGGAGAGAGAGCGTTCAACACTCGTAGTCTCACAGATTTCACACAGTCACCTAAATAATGAGTCACTCCCTTTAACTATCCTCATTAGAACTAAGCGCACCTGATAAAGGCTGAGAAATTGTACAGCGAGGGCCTTCGGTGCCTTGGCTCACGCTTAAGAAATTATTAGTCTGTATCTGTTAATACCTCTTCAGCAGGTTGTCGAGCGAAACATACTAACATACTAATCAGACTTTAAGCCTTCTGTGGATTGTCTTAATCGACAGTGTTTAAAAGAGATTAACTGGATTATAGTTTTGCTCACTCAGGAATGGGAAGATCGCACTCAAGCAATTAATCTAGATAATTGCCCCTGTAGTGGTCAGATAACACTGTAGCTGAACAAGGAACAACAAGATAAAGACACCTGTAAATATTCACGTGCTTCGGGTGGCACATTCCCGTTGTATACTCCGAAGAATCAAATCTTCATATCAATATATTACCTTGTTCTGCAGTGTATCAGCTCTAAAAGCGAAGCTGTGTTCAGCAGCTGTGCTGTCATGCTGTTTTCCAATTATCCCAGCGCCCTGGGGATGTTTACCTCCAAGATGGCGGCGGACATGCCCTCTGAGACGGAGCTGTTGACCACAGCGAAGCTCCTCTTCATGGCAGCATGAAGCTCCTGTTGGCTCCTCTCCTGGGCCAGGAAGACCCCTGCTGTTCTGCAGAAACAGTGGCAGAGCTCAGTACTGCGTGACTCAGGGCTCACAGAGGCATGAATGATGTTGAGCACCAGTGACAAGCTCAGGGCTGGAAACACGGGTGCACTATGTGTGACATGCACACAGAGTCCAGGTGAAGTCCTAACCAGACAGGGCAGCTTCCTGCCTCAAACGCCTTCGCTGTGGTGAAGGCCCTTTGGCGAGAGACAGATCAGCCAGGGCCCGAAAGTAGGAGGAAAAAAAAAAAAAGAAAGAAAAAGAAAAGAGGAGGATCTTGGCACTTTCCTCAGATTTGCATTCTGTTCACATTAGGGTATGGCAGATGTAAGCAAAGTTTGCTTATTTTTTTGTGCCACATGGGATAAACAGAAGGATAAGCATATAAGTCTTTGTATTTCTCACGGGAGCAGGGGCTTGGCAATCAGTTTGCCAGATCGCAAGTTCACTTTTATGAGCTGTGTGACTGATAGAGGAAAAAAGACAAAAAAACAAAAACAAAACAGAAGTCTTTACCTTTTAGCAACAGCCTCGACTTCCACAGTGAGCACAGGATCAATCTGAGAAAGAGACAGCGAGATTAAAAGAGAAGTGAAACCACTCTTCCCACTGTCAAACCTCTATTTTGTCAAGGATGTCAGCAATGACTTAATCAGGGGCATAAGATAAACAATGACACGAGCAAAATTCTCATTCTCTGAAAATCCTGTATTTTCAGAGATTGGGGTCAGGGTGGGGTGGGTGGCCAATCTGATTAATTGCGATGTGGGATTTGCGTGCATTAGCCTGCCCACAGAAAAAGTCAAAGCATAGCAATTCAGGTCAAAGATGCTGCCAAGCAAGCTGCCACTATTTTCTTTTTTTATTTTATCACTTATGGCATTTCTGAATTGAAATATGCTACAAAGCACATGTGCATTCAAGTCAAAGAATCTAAATTGAAAACATTTTGTGTGACATGGGATTGAACAGGCATTATATACCCAGCAGGGGATACATCACGGCCATGATGGAGGCTTTTTTTTTTTTTAACAAACAAATAATCTACTATTTTAGCACAGATTCTATATGATCTCAGAGTGTTTAGACAGAAATGGAGGGGAAAGATGTGACCAGTAAGAAGGGGAGGCAGACACCAGATTAAGGAGACCCTGTGAACACCAATGCTAAAATTCACATTTTCTGCCTCTTCCAGCTGTCATACCTTGTCCTGTATTAAAAACAAAACAAAACAAAACCAAAAAACAAATGTATGAACAGTTATACCTCATGTCTGACAGAACCCAGATACAGAGGAGTGAAATGTGTCATCCCTGACCTCAGTCTGCCTCTTGATGACCGAGACCCTGTAGTGATAAAGCTGTGGTAAAAACTTTTACCTGAATCAATCAGCCAGTGTTTTACGCTGGATCATTGCGTGGCTTATAGATCATTACAGCATGAGCAATGCAAGCCTTATTCTAAAATCTAAGTATAGGCAGTGGCAATGAGTTTCAAGATATTCTTTTTGTAGAAGAAATTTAAATGAATAATTGTTTAATATATTATACTTTATTATTAACATTTGTATTTCATGTTTGACTGACTGTTACTACTGCACTGAATACATCAGGCAATAATAAAAAAAAAAATAATTGGGGCAACTGTACTCCAATGTTCAAATACTGTAAATATCATATGGTATGAATCTGCTCATTAAATTTTTAGGAAGAACAAAAACATGCATTCGTAGAACAATCCAGTGATTCATGTGCGCCCACATGAGTCACACATGTCTGTGCTTCCACTGAACTCTCTTATCAAACAGACACACAAAGCAAAGCAGAGCAAAAAGCAGCACTAAACCATCAGTGAAGACGGTGGCGTGCCCCTGGCCAACTCTAATCAAGGTGGCTTTTGAACAAAGCTGAAACAGAACATACCTTCACTCTGACACCGCTGTTTGAGAGAAAGAAAAAGACACTAAAATTCATCCATGCCTTGTGAAAGCAAGCCAGGGAGAAGACAGTGTGGAGACAAAGGTGGGAGAGAAACCAATGTGAGGGGGTCTGGCAGTGTAACAGGACAAAAGAACAGAGCTACTGTAAGACCACTGATCCTGCCACTGTTGGCCAGGAAATTACTTTTCTCTGCAGCACCCCTAAGCAGATGGAAATTCAAGCACCTAACATAAAAGTTCAATCACTTCAGCTGGGGAAAAAAAAAAAGTTCAATAAAGCTCTGCGTGTGTGAAAACCCCCATCCTCCAATTTGACAGTCTGGCTGCTAGCTTGACTTATTGACAGCGTTTGATAATCTGGCTGGCTATATGCATTTCCAATTTTACTACTTTTTAAATTACATGGCTGACATAAAGGGGCACAGCCTGTGTTTTTAATGACTTCTGGAGTGATCAGACTCGGACTGTGCATGGGACAGAAGCATGATGGCGTGTGACTTTCCCCTGATAGGTGTACATCTTCCTTTGGCTGTAACCAGCAGCAGCAGATGTCCTGATGCCAGCTCACAGGCCCGCACCAAACCGAGGCTCTATACTTTGCTAGTTAACTAAGTGGTGATCTGAAGAAGGCAATCTACTCTGACAGTTTGCACAAAAGGAAACAGGCCCGCTGCCACTGCTGAGCCTCCTGTTTACAGAAGACATTCCACCTAACGCTGGCCATAATTCCAGCTAAACAGCTAAAGCTAGTTTCTCTGCTACATCCAATTAGAGGCCTCCTGGAAGGTTGCAGGTTGCCAGATATCTTCAACAGCACGGAGTCAGAGCCACACAGTACAGCAGGAGACACACGTCACGCCAGCTAAAAGGCCGCCGTACCGTAACTACTTACCTTTGGACCAATAATGACCAACACATTCAGGGGATTCTCACGATGCCACTCTGAAAGGCAGCAAACAATGACAGCAACGCCATCAACACCACGAGAGTTGGTGAGAAAAATAAAAGCAGCAGCAGCCTCTTTCAAGACCTGGGTCGAGCAGCATTTGTATGTAATTCTAAATCTTTAGTCTGCATGGAATACATTATTGTTAGATTGTAAAGCATCATGATATTTTAGATACTGTCTGCTGTCAAATAAAGTGTCATTCCCAGAAAAGCACTCCCAATAAGATAAAACAAGTGCAAAGACGTTTTTGAAAACCCAGGTCTGTTATCCTCTATCACAGTTGTGTGTTGTGGCTCTATTTACTGAAAGTCAAATAAAATAAAGAGGATTAAAAGGAAAACTCCAGCCTAAAACATATTAATACTTTTTAAATAAATAGACTGGATACTTACAGTGTGTTTCTGATGCTGTTTGGTTGTTTCATGTTATAGTTTTGTTATTCTGTGACTAAGTAGTCAAAAATGTATCCAGCTGAAAGTTACCCTCAATGACTTTTTACAAGGAAAAAATCAAGAATCTAAAACAGAAAAGTTAGCTGTCAGGTTTCAATGTCAACCCATAAAAATAAAAGAGCAAGGGCTTCTTTTTTAGACTGTAGTGATTTGCAGCAATATTTAATAAAAACTTTTTCTTTTTCTTTATTTTTTAACCAGGTCTTTTAGGCTGGATTTTTCATTTAATACAGGCCCCAAAATGATGTTGCTCATTCTCACTGATTTACACAGCAGCTACCAAAAAACAAGAAACATCAATATTATAGCCTTTGAGGAGTATGAGGCCAGCATAAGTTGTTACAGCCTCACTGCACCTTTTCATAAATTTTAACAAGGAGCTGAAACTTTTTCCAAAATAAAATCTGTCATTTGATGTTTTAGTGAAAGTCTCAGGCAACACACTATGATATCCTACATATATTCACTTGGATTGAAATGTAGTGAATGAGATGGCCATGATATACCATTTACATTGTTTTCATGCTCATTAAATGGGATAGTGATCATTGGCACCCAGTAGATGAGAGCAACGCCATTCACTCCCAAAAACTACTCCAGGACAGGACCTCAGTCAAAATGGCTTTATATTTTGGAAAATGCACCCTGCTTTCTTTCAACAGGCCTATTCATAACATCCATAATTTACTCATAGGCTTCCTTTATGTTGTTTGCTACCTATACATATTAAAAAATGGATGGAATACCTGAAAAGGCCTCCGCCAGATACAGGGGGTCCTTGACTCTTCTCAGTCCACAGACCAAAAGGAAGACATTCAGATCCTCAACATCCTCCCTGTTTACACCTGGAGAGAGGCCAGACACACAGACAGACAGTGCCACAGTATCAAAACACTGCATAATGAACATCCAAACTACACCAGCAGATAATGAAAGCAATACATCACCCAAGGTCATGAGGAAAATAAGACAGCAGTGACTAATGTGCTCACATAATTCTCTGATCAGAGTTGTAACGCTCAGCGGGGAAATAGTCTGCTGAAAACACTGGAAGGTTGTCGCCTAATCAGTGTGTAATACTGGCATCGTAACTGCGGAGCCGGTGCACAGGGACGACAATTTGCTCACTCAACGGCTCCAGATTAAAATTAGCCAACTCAACATCACGCTAACATCAAATGTTTTGGGAAACTAGGCTTTAATTGAGAGGTAGGCAAGACTAAATCGTCTCTTTTCCCAGATCATCCACCTCTCTTGTTCAATCCTGAGATTAGTGGGGACCTGGCAGGCACGCGGTGGTGCACCATGCCAGTAACGACTCTTATGTACCTGACCAGCACCAGCAGATAAAAGTCCTGACCCCAATAACTCAAACACGCGCCAACACTGCAGCAACTTGCTCTCCAGACTGTCAGAGTCAGATTTATCTCCTGAACTTCTTATACACAGATGCTGCACTTTAAATTTTCATGGGATTGTATATTTAAGGAAGGAAACACATCTTGCAACTGTCTAGACTCTTTCTTATTGGGAAACAGATGGGCAGTGAGATGGATGCTACACAGTAGCTGAGTGGTTGCTAATTGGAGTTCGACAGTAAGCAGTATTTCCAAGAATTAACGAGATCACAGGTAACCCCGGTGTAAACCTCGACCAATATCCTCCAATAATGAGTACTGAAAACTCAGTGAAAGTAAGAGTGCTGAGATGCAGCACAAACGGGTGTTGCTCTGACATTGTAGATGTTCTTGTAGGAATAAGCAACACATATCTTATCTGCACACATACACACACTCACACACACAAAGTCAAACCTTTGCATCTCAGCACCTGGAGTTGAGTATAAGCTGATTTAACTTTTGCTATCTCATGTGCTGAATGAAGAGTACATTTGGGGATTTTAAAGTGATTATGCCCTGTTCCTAAAAAAGCCTGAGTAAAGAGTCTTGGTTCCATAGACTTGCAGTAAGGTCGGTATGAAGGCAACATTTAAGGGTCAAGGTCTTCTGGCTCAATATAAGAACAGTACTTTATACCAACACAAGCAGATTTGTGACAGTTTGAAACAACAGACGGGTAACCCAAGAGTCAGCAAATCCACTCTTGATCCTTGACCTTCTCTGCCATGGACTCCAATGGATGAATCATAAATAACTTGAGAGAATGAAACTAAATTGTTATGCTGGCAAAGCAATGCTGCATCAAAATTTAAGCCACTTACAAAAAAAAAAGCACAGAATAAAATGTATTTTACGAGTGTCTGTGACAACCTGAGAAACGCGCCATTTCGAAAATAATAGTATAGACAGACACAAACAGGTGCTTAAAGCACAGTGACAGTCTTAGTGTGCATTGAGTGAAATCCCCTGCTGCCAGATAAGTCCAGATCAGGAGGCTAAGGCAGCTCTTTTAATGCTATTAAAGAGCATCTTAAAATGACAGCGTGGAGCCTGGGCATTGACCCTGATCCTAGGAGCCGATTGTCAAAAAAGCTCCTCATCTGCGGGATGTATCGAATTCCTTGCAGTGATTCATGGGATGAGAAAGCACGTCAGCTAAGGTAAACACCCTTGTCACTACCTCAGAACAAGTTGCAGAAAAAAATGTAGGATGGCTGCAAAGCATAGCAGAGCAGAGACCTGTCAAAGTGAGCAAAAAAAAAAATTCAAGCTCAAAGAAAAAAAAAAAATCCTTTGGAACTAAGAAACAATTCATCTTTCCACAGGGGAAAAAAACAAATTGCACAAATCATCTGTTGTGCCAGCAGCAATCTTTTCGCTCTCTTTTTTTTTTGCTCTTCTGTGAGTTGTATGCAAAACACATTTTTGTTCATCTGCCTTTGATTTGAGGAGGGCATTCTGCATAGCCCCCTAACGCTTATCAGTAGGCGTGTGTATGTGTGTGCACGTGTGCGAGAGCGCACATCTGTCTGAATGCTTTCAGCGGTCCCTGCCAGTTTAACTGTCGACTGCGACAGGGTGACAGACACAGCGGAGGCTGCAGAGAGTGGACAAAAAATGGAAACTGCATGAAAAAGGCCTTAAACTTTGAACCAAATAAATCACAATGGCAAATGCTGCAATACAGTCATATTAAGATGAATTTACCAGTATGAGTCAATTTTAATAAGAGGTCTGATTATCAACACTTTTATATGTGCAACATGAACAAATAGTTGATGGCTGAACTGGCCAAACTGACATTACCTGGACCATTAGCTGCCCTTTACTCTTTTTGCCTTCATCCAGACAGGTCTGTGTTCAAAAAGCCAAAGGCTGCCTTCAACCCACAATATGTTTTGCCAACTGTTAAACACGGTGGCACAGCGTAGCAAGGGCAGCCGTCTCGTGGGAGTTGTTAGACCTGATAATTGCTCTGCATGGTTGTATAATGACCCAGGAATGAGGCCAATTTACAGGACCAGATGCCCCCTATGGTGCAAAAGCACTACTCCCCAAAGATGAGTACCACAAGTTGATAATGACCCCCGGCACAGGGCTAAGAGTAGTTTCATGAACACCAGGATAAAGTCAGACACGTCCATGTCCTCCCAAATCACAATGAAACATGCCATGAACTTTTTAAGAAGGGCATCTTCGTTCCACAAAGAAATGTCTCTTTTTCTTGAAGAATAGTCCAGGATCCTGCTACACAAAGTTTTAGGACATGTGGCATTTCAAGGAGGACTGAAGATTTTTTCTGAGGGCAAAGGGTTCCAAACATCTGAACAGAAGTTATGAAAAACTTCAGGCAGATTTGGAACAGACAACTCCAGTGGGATTATAATGAAAGAAGGAGAACCTGATACCTTTTATCGTGTCTTTCGATCGCTCGTCCTCTGCTTTCTAATTATTATCAGTTCAGCTTCACTGAAAGCTCGTGAGAATTCCCTGTGTAGTTTTATCAGTAATCACAGCGCTCCTTGAGGACAAAATAACTGTCACCTACAGTGTGACTCCTCCATCTCAGTGGACCCCCTGGTCTTACCCCCTCACCCCTTAGTGATCCACAGTACTGCTCCTTGCTCGCTCTACAACGCTGTTCCTCCCAGCACGGCGTTCGTCTACCCCCTTAACCCCGCCCCACATGGCGCACAGCAGGGGGCCCACCACAACACACACTGGGTGTCTTTCATGGGCCGACAGCCTCTGGATCCCAGTGCTGTAGTCGGCGCCTTTGGAGGTTTACATGACACTCAAAGGATAACACAGGCACACACAGCCAAGCATCTTCAATCAGGCAACAGGACTGCTCTGCCTCTGTCATGTTCTGTGGTGAAGGTCTTTGGGGGCGCCACGGCACCACTGGGCCACTCCAGAGTAACTTCAGTCCCTATACTCAAAGCTCACATCACCTTCAATAAGGCTAAGCTAGCCTACATACAATAGAAATTTGATTATTTAGTCACGGCACATTATTTCACACTGGATGGGGGGATTTAAGACTTTCACTAGACCGCTGTGCTCCACCTGAATGTAAATGCAACATAATGCATGCAAAAACAAATATATAAATAAATAATACGAGAAAACAAAAAAGCAGCTCAGATTGGAAAACGGAGAACACACACATGAGATAACGTCCCTTACTGTGTTGGGAGTGTGTGAAGACAAAAGGCGGATCAGAGCTGACAGGAAAGAATACAGGTTGTCAGACTGTATTGTTGTGTCAGAGGAGCACTGAAAAACAGCTGAAGTTATGAAGACTGAATAATAATAAAAGTATAATAATAATAATGATAACAATAATTCTGGCAAGTGACAAAGGGTGTCATCAAGGTTCAAAATGACGAACTGGAAGAAGTAATCTGCTAGACAGCAGATAGCAAAAGCCCGACGACAACAATAACAACAACAACAAATAATAACCCTGCTTGAAACTGAACTTGTTTTTCAGTTTTATGACAAATACAGATTCTGTACAGTCCAACAGCATTTTTGTAGCACTGACATATAGATCTCATTTATTATGAGTTTATTTGAATGCTACTTCAGCTCTCTGGGTTCCCTGTAGAGGCCTTAATCTTATTTTATATACAAACATAAAGCCACTGCTTGTAAAACAATATGTCTATTATAAAATTCCAGTGTAGAATCATAAAAAAATATTTGGTATATACTGTGTATATATTTGTGGGATTTGTGTGAACATTCCCAGCTAAGGTGTGATGATTCAAAGTTGAGTTGTCAACTTTTATTTTTTTATTAGCTAATTAGTTAATGATCAAAAATCAACTGACAAGTACAAAATATTTTCTTGATTGCTGTAAACCATATGAAGTTGTATAAAGGTACAGTGGAGTCGAGTGTCCAGTGTCTGACCTGAACGTGCCTCTTGTTGAGGACATCACTGTGGCCATAGCACTGTGGTAAAAACTATAAAAAAGGACGAGGAGCGGTAGTTTCTTTATTAAACACATCTGACCTGCATGTCCAAGGTCACAAAATGTGGATAACTGACTCATAAAATTGAAAACCACCAGAGTGAAAAACAAAATGTACTCCAACACTCAACTCTCTCTACTCAAACAACGTTAGCCCTGAAATAATTACAAGTCAGACAGCGGTCTCGTCACATTTGGAGAAAAACACAAGTGGAGATTCCCATTCCAAGTGTAACAAATGGGGAAGTGACTGTGGGCAATTAGTATTACCCGCACCAGTTGAAAAGCGGGGTGACAAATGGCCCTGGCCTACACAGCTATTAATCAACTGCCGCGGCTCTCCCTGAGCACTAATGTACCTGGGACGGACACTATCCTGCGACGTCAAATTTAAAGTCCGGGCCGTTTTGTGGTGAAGATGCTTGGGAGTAACTGCATATGTTTACCGAGCTTGACGAATTGGAGCTGAGGACTGAAGCTGGAAGAGAAAATGGCTGAGGAACAGGGATTGCTGTGAGAAATCCTGGCTGCCCTGACAAGCTGTAACACCAGGAGGCCCACAGATGTGTCAGACTTAGTGCAGCATCACCTTGCCTCTCTGATTGGCACTGTGCATGGTTGGGGCTGCTGGAAAAGTGTTCCACCTTATTCCCGTCGCTGGCTCCCTCACTGAGTAGTAGAGCTTTTATATTCCATATTGCAAATGGTTACAAAATATGTGGCATTTGAACACTGCTGCTCTGAACCTTTTGGTAATGAAAGGCTTTCACATAAGATACAAATATTTAGGCGATCTGCCCAGATAAATCAACAATCTGCCAAGTACATTTTCATTTCGGATTAATTTCAGGTGCGATAATGCAATTCTTATTCATGTAGTTTTCAAACAATCCAGATTTAATATTTTCAAGCTCTGAAAGGTTAATTAACTACAAATACCATAATTCATTGCACCTATGACACTGCGCATCTGTGCTGTAACTGTGTTCCAGATAACTCTTAATAACTCCTAGATAACTGCTACTTTTTCACACTAGAAAAAGTACAATGTAACGCCACCTGAGGGTGTAGTTTCTACTCGTGAAAAAAAAAGTTCCCTGTTTACTTTTGGCGTGGTGCATCTGCAACGCTTGGAGGTCAAAAGTTGGACATTTCTACTGGGAAATTCCGACCTCCTTCTTTGAATGGAACGCAGCAGAAGTCGCAGTGTGAATGTGTCAGGACAAACTGAATGGAGAGACAGTTTGAAAAATAGCCTAGATAATCAGAAGAGAGTATTATAGTCAGCTAATATTAAATGCCATTATGGTGTACTAGATTCAGAGATTGTAGTACCAGTTATCATTATTGGGCTTGCTAAATGAAATGTCAATAAAAAGTTATCAATCACTACTCCACCCCAACTCTACGGAAGTAAACTGACAACCTATGGGAAATACTTCAACTAAATAAAATGCTTAGATGTAAAATACTGGGCTGAATATATTATGCTGTATATAATATATACAGTCTTAACAAGTGTTTGTACATGCATTAGGGTCAAACATAAATTCTATAAATTGTGTGAAATCAACAGTTTTCTTTTTGCATCAGTGTGCATTTCTTTATGCCTGTTTGGTGAAGAGGTGCTGGAGTTTAGATACATGAGTTTTCAACAGAACAAGCTGTAACAATACCTGAGCTCTTCAAGAATTCAGCCCAGCAGAATTTCTCAGCCGCCTCGGTCTTGATGCCTTTAAAACCAAACAGCAAAGATTCAATAAGACAGAGCAAGTGAGTCACACTGCTCTTAACAATGTTCCTGTATGAGGGATGGCATCGAACTTATTTCTTTATAGAGCACTCAATAAATTATCAAGTGGCATTTTAGTTACTTAAGAAACGAGGTAAATTAGTTTTAACAGCTGCTGTTTCACTTTTTTCTAATGTACTCTGTAGCACCTCAGACTTGTGAAAATGAATCCAACTACTTGTAGTGCAACGATCCATGCCAGATTCTTAGGTGTGTGTTTTAATATTTCCAAAAAGTATACTATCATTGAAGTTTAAATATTAAATCAAAATCAAAAATAAGTCATATGCCCTGTGAATCCATGTGATTTCCATATAAAAAAAAATCACTACTACTACTGGTAACAAGCATAAAAAAACTATATACTGGTCCAAGCTCTGCCATAGATGGCTGAGGGCTGTCCTCTGTATGGGGGACACTATTTGCCAAACAAGGCTACTGGTGGGACACAACACAGAAGAGCGCTTTGGGTTGTCCTGCATGGCATGACAGCCAATGGCAAGAGCAAATACAAACTCCATTCTGCAGAGAGTATGATAATGGGGAAAAAGCTGTCAAAGCTGATTAATGCAACACTGCAATGAGAGTCAAGGATGCACAGCAACAGACAAGAAGATATTTCATCCTGCACAGCTTACCTTGGGGCTGGACGTAGATTTTACTGCTCTGGGACAGCTGCAGAGATACAACAGAGAGAAAAATACAAATCAAAACACAATAAATACACTGGAATGTTTCAAATCAAGCCATAATAGAAGGCACGATTTTGTTCGTAGCAATTACAACTGCTTATTACTAGCTGGATTTCTTTCTTGCTAGGGGAAGACAATGGACAAAGCCGATTACTGCTGTTGGTACTCTTCAAACATGGCATATTTGAACAGAATCACAACTTCAAAAGAGAGTCAAGAGGCAGTCATCCCTAAATGACGTGGATGAGCCCACAAAATAAATCAGAGGGGATGGAGAGGAAATTGACTGGATGTTATCACACTAGATCCATCCCTTATGTGTGTTTTGTGTCTCAGTAAAAACCGTGGCAATGCCTCTCGGTGCCTGTCCTCGCTGCCTGCTGTCAGCACTAAATGGCAGAGATAAAGCATGCCATTCGCCTCAATCTGCAGCCAACGGGTGGAATCTAATCTGAAAATAAAACACAGTAATATTGTTTTAATGCCAAACTATTATGGGACAGAGCAGGATATTGTGTTTGTGTAGTAAAAACCATTCTGTTTTATTTATTGAGGCTGTCAGGGCCCTGCTGTCTGTTGATGTGTGGTAAAATGCAAACAAAAAACATTTTACTCTCACTTGTTCACTGAC
>OMKZ01017720.1:0-11404 GCA_900302535.1 Neoniphon sammara | reverse complement strand
GCCCATGCAGCCACTCATTACTGCTGTCCTCTGCTTATTAATAAATTATAGGTACAGCTAACCATAGGCACTTTTTTTGAAGGAGCGCTATCTGTGAAAGCAGAGACGTCAGTAAACATGGATTGTGTGTGTGTATGTGTGGGTGTGGGTGTGTGAGTGAGAAAAAAAGGTTCTGTACTAAACTGTCTTACATGTGTGACATTTTCATGTGGACATATTGAGGTACACTTGAAAAAGTTTGTTTTGGGAGAATTCTTGTCCAGTTTGGAATACGTGAAGGCTTGATGTAACCTATCAAATATATCCATTTCAATCACCATGCTATTGTAGAAGGTCTTTTTTGCCACATCTAATGAGACTACTTTTTGGTTTGAGGGAATGTTGCCTTTAAGGGGACATGTGCATTGGTAGAAGGGAAACTGGCAAACATGTTTATTTCAGATATTCAAAAGCTTTTCTGGTCTTTACTTTTCCATTTGGCTCCTTGAAAGAACGTGCAATCCTTGCACTTGAATTCAGGCAAAATAAAATTCTGAAATTGCAGAAAGCAATTTTAAGTCCCGGGAGTGGAGAGAAAGGGTTTATGATGGTGCAGTGGTGCGAGCATTGGTCACAGAGTAGAAATAGGTGCACACTACTAGTTTGCAACACTTCCTTAACTCTGACCTGGATCATCAGAGCCAAAGTGGACAACTGGATAAACTGTGCGCAATTATGAGATGCAGTATTAATGATATAAGAACCATTTCTCTGGTGCATCTTAGGTATTTTCACCTCTGTTCATTCAGAACTGATTTGATTTACTATTTTTCAGCATCGCCCTGCTTCACACTCATTCAGTTACTCATATTCACACCTGCAAGCTGCCTAGCACAATCTTCCTCTACAAAGTTATGAACTGTATTTCCCTCAGCTGGCTTTCGTTTCTCCTTGGTGCTTATCTGCATCTGTCCACAAGCTGAAATTCTGGTGTTCAGAGACCACAGGCTGACAGATGGATAGTTCAGCATGAGCAAGAGTGGCATCTTTTGCCTGGGGAATAGCTAGGACCAACACTTTGCATTGTAAACCTGCCACTCTGCGTTCACAAAATCGGTCATGCCACTGATGTTTAGAATTAGAATCGCTTTCATCAACAACTGCAAAACATGTTCAGGAGTTTGTCATGACAACATGGGCGCAGAGACATTTTATAGGGCTTCTTACGGCATGCTGACACACATGGTACAAGGACAACCAGACCTGCCATGCTTTGTAGAGGTTACTTCAAGACATACTATGGATAGTACACTATTTCTGATCCCTTTTTGTGTACAGCAAACCCTGGCTTCAGCCACATGCTAGGGGCAACTTCGCAAAGCTTTTCTGAAATTGCTTTTGAAGTGATTCCTTATCACTTTTTATCACACTCCCTTAACTTTATACTAATCTGCTTTGGTTAGATGTCCAAAAGTAGCTTCTTTTTTATAAGAGCCGGAGCAAATTTGCCAGGGATCACACAGGGTTGTCTGATGTGTGATGTTTAGTGAGAAAAAAAAGCTGGGTATGTGCATTTATGGGGAGTATTAGACTTGCTCTGGGCAGGCCAGTGGCCACCCTGCCTGAGATGGACGGCTGGTATTATAGGATAGCTGGATTACAGGGCTACAGCTCCTCTCAAATACAGCATTAAGTGTAGTTATGATAGGAGGCTGTCTCTGGGAGTTATCTGGAAATAGCTGCCGGTTACATGATAATGGTTATCGAATAAAGCTTTTAGGAGGCGGCAGCGGTTGATGACAACTGCTTGGCTGTTATTGTTGAGCCGTCTGCACTGTTCTATTACTAACTTCCATAATCTGGGAGCGTGCAGATGTGATCTTAATGAAGTGGTAGGCTAGCCTTGACACTAGCTAAATCCTTAATGGACTGTCACTGAATCCTCTAACTCTTGCACTGTTTGGCTGTTTGTTGGTGTCATGAACTTAAGGGTGTTAAGTACTTTTACGAGTAATGTTCCCTCATCCTGACTGTATTATAAAGGCTACAGCGCAGAGGCAATACCACCCTCCATGCCCTGTTTGTAGTATTTTTCTTTAGCTATAGAATTCATGCTGCAGAATTGAGTTTAATGCCCCGACCATAGTTCTGTGTAGCCTGAAAAACTTTGAAGATGCATGCAGCTTTTTCTTCAGGATAAAGCATGTGTGTTGCTTAATGCTTAATGAACACTAACACGCTAACTTTGATCGCTGTTTTCTGCATCTCCCCTTTCAGGTATACTGGAGACCAAACGACTGGAGATTGTCAAATCAAATGGCACCATTGACCAGGTGCTTGGTAACGTCATCTACTACGCTGCAGATTTACCCATATGGTGGCAAGTGCCTCAGTACGTGCTGATAGGAATCAGCGAAATCTTTGCCAGCATTGCAGGTACAGTGGGTTGACTTCTTCTGTGGATTTTTTTTTTTATTCTGTAGTCAAGTAGGCATGATGCTACTAGCACAGACTAGTAATAGTACCACAATAATTGTGAAATGTCTAACTGATCCTCAGACCGAACCATTCTGATTGGGTTGTGGGCTCATAACTGTAGTGGCCATACACAAACACTATGAAGACTAATGTGAAAACCCTTTTTGAGAATGTAATTATTTTGAGTCAGTGTCACACTGACTGCACCGCTGTGTTTGTGGATTGATGTCCACGGTCATATAATGAGTACAAATAACCCTTGCTGCCGATTTATAGTTGATTATCTTGATTGTCTGACTGAAGCCACTGCAATCCATTGCTCAGTTAATGGGACATTTTATAAATAAGGTATGGATAAAGTAACCTTTAGAGTTGAAGTGATAAAAGGTACGTCCTCATCCCAGCCAATGGCCAATCTGACATTGATGCTTTTCCATGGCTGGTTGTCCTAATAAGTAGATAATTAGATGGATAAATAGATACAGTAGGTGCTTTATTTATCCCTGAGGGAAATTCAGTTGTCACAGCAGCAACAAACTTGAGACACAATAAGCAACAAAACAAAACTTTTCACACCTTTGCACAATTACCCTGCCTGTTGGCATTTAACAGTACCTTCTGACCTCATGCTCCCTCAATGTGCTGTATTGTATATGAGTGAAGAGTGATATTGCACAAATCATATGCATATACTGAGCAGTTGACACATTGCTCATACTAACATGTTGCACATAATGACATAGTGACATGTTGCACCTGATTACACAAGGAAAGACGACATGTTGAATTATCAGTCAGCACGTCGAGGCTGCTGACAGTAAGATACAGAGGCAGCGGAGAGCTCTTTAACATCCTCCCAGCTGGCATAAGCCTTGCATAAGCTCTCCCTTATGGAGGCTTTATGTGATCAAATGGTGGCGGCAACAGGAAAGCGTCTGGAACGCTCCTGGGCACACAGTGATGGTATGAGCATGTTTGCTGAGGATGTTCCTCATTGTGGGGAGTTTGTCATGGAGTGGGTGGGAAGTGTGGGTGGAAGTGATGCAACCCATAATCACTGAATCGTCTGAGAACTTCGGTGGGTGGCATGACTTTGTTGTATGTGTTTCATCTGAAGTCAGGGATGTAGAGGACGAACAGGAATAGGGTACCCATGTTGCTCGCTGACTTAATTGAACACACATTCCTGGAGGCGCACAAACTGTGACCTTCTGGTGACATAAGCCATGCTCCAAAACACCATCCGGGCCTCCATCTGCATCTCTTTGAGTTTGTCCTTCAGCTGGAGGGCTTGCTAAAGGCAGAAGAGAAATCAAAAATATGATTCGAACATGGTTGCCAGTCATATCCAGGTGGAAATAGGCCATGGAGCAGGTAGGTGATTGCATCATCCACTCAAATCTGTGCCAGAAAAGGAAACACCAGGGGTGGAGTGAGCTTCTCACTAGGGGTCTAAGAGGGTTCAGTACCAGCCTTTTGGAAGGTGTGTGGTATAGTCTGCAGTATGGGTCTGTAGGCTCTTGGAACCATGGGTTTGTCAAGTGGACAGCTGTGATCACCTCCCCTTAGGCACTGGGACTACACAGGGTGTCTTACACAATAGGCACCCTTTGCTTGTTGCCTCAGTGACAGGTTGAATAGGTGATAATGGTTCATCCAATCAATATGTTCCTTTCCTGAAACATAAAAACCTCCCTTCCGTCCGCACACTTGAAATTGCAATATAAGGAATCCAGAGAGACGCCAATCAGCAGGATTGATTTAGCTTAAGGGAGACGTTTCTGCAGCTTATTATTCCTTATCGATAAACATCACTGCCGTACTGTCTGTTTTGCTGTCCATTGCAGGAGCAATATGTTGTGGTATTGTGGTCACTTGGCCCTGGCACAGCACCTTCATAGCTCAGTAATTCCATTAATCTTGAGCATCACAACATGAAATGAATAGTAATCTTATCAACAGAGTAATACTTTTTCTTTTCACAGTGATATTGAAACGAGTTCCTGCTAAATAGAAAAAAGAACCTGACTTATCCTCCCATTTTAGAAAAGAAAATGGTGTTGAGAGCAAAAGTTTTCAATAGTATGCCAGGAGGTCATACAGATTCATATTCAGAAAACATGATAATTTTCCTTTTCCTTTGAGTTGAAGGCTTAAGGTCAGTTTTCTAGTAATTACATAATCCAAAGCTGAGGCTGAATCTTAATAATGATTGATTGATGACTGATTATAAATGCATGATAGGGAGGCTGTGGAGGCTAAGGCACACACTATTTACTGGATTTGAATGAAGTTCAACATCTGTTACATGATGTCTTTTTTTCCCCCCTCTAATTAATGTCCTGTCCTTCAATCTTTACAGTCTTGTCAAGCAGAAATGCAAAAAATAAATAAAATGAAATAAAACAAAATGTATTAAAGGGAAGAAACACTAAGGCACTGATAAATATGCCCTCCACAAAGAATTCCATACCCCTATGGGGCAGGCAGTAACAAATGTCACCTTGATTTGATGTGCAAAGTCTGTGATATCTGAGATATTATGTGACATATATCAACAATGCCGCTTGTGTCCATCAGTTTTTAAAATGCCAGAACACTGTGGTGAGATGTGTCATTCTTGCTTGCAAGTTTCATCAAAATCCATTCAGCTTTGTCTGAAATATCACGTGTGATGGACAAATGAACAGACAAATGGAAAGAGCGGAAAGACAGAGATTGATCCATACTGTCCTTATCTCTCCCTGTGCCTGCTCCTCCAGGTCAGTGTTGTCAATAAGACTGTGCTCTTAGTTAACTTGCCTGTTTGCTAAAAAGTGATGATTTTATTTTATTTTTTTTTTATTTAGAAATTAACAAACAGAAACAAAAAACAAAAAAACAACAACTTTGAATATCAAACTTTTCGGACCTACCTCAGAGCCACCTAAACCATTGTCAGTGTGTGTGGTCTGTAGGTAGTTTTGTATTTCACTGGTGCAGTACAGTTCCTGCTCACAGGTTTTCATTCAGTTTGAATGCTGAGCTTTAAATATCCTTCCGAGACACTTGCTCATCAATATAAAGCCACCCATAATCCATCATCGAACATTTAGTAGTGTTTGCTTTCTCCAGAGAAATAGTTCCTTTGTTGTTTTCAGGCAATATGGTTGACAGCTGCCAGAAATCTTCAAGACAATTAAATAAATGAATTAATTAATAAATAAATAAGAATCAACGCAAGTCCAAGTTGTTCACATTGGAATTGACAGCTGTAGACTTGATATTTACTGGCTAATAATTAAACTCTGCTTAGCAAGCTAGCTCTTACTTTTATGACCCCTGACCTCAAGAGGGAATTCATTTTATTAAAGGCTATGAGAAGTGAAGGGATGTTGCTCCAGTGTTGCTCCGCTGTCGGTATGTGACAACATGCACGTGATTACAAAGCCATACAGTGAGACATTGCCTGTAGATAATTTAAGATTTGAGTTCTGGCAAATAAATAAATAAATAAATAAAATAATGAGGAAAAATGAGGAAAAAGTCCTGTCCATTACCTAAAAGAGATGATTTTGTGTTTGAGAGATGCACTGATTGTGACACAGAGCATTGTAATGTACCGACCATGTGAACCATTTTGATCCTACAGTATATGCAGCAGTGCGCAAGTGAAATCAATAGAAATCTGCCATGTCATATATTTATTTATTTATTTGGCATTTTCTCTGCAGTTCTGATCATTACTGCTCCAGGCCTCAATTACCGTAGTGACTTGGGTTTGTTAGGTCTCTGGCCATGATTGAGTCATCTTCCTATTACTATGGGTCATGTTGTTGTAGACACTTCCATATAACGTTCTTCTCCTTATTTCTCTATCAGGAGTGAAGATTAAGCCGTTAATATTTATGATTTTTACGATATTTTTTTTGTCCTCATCACAGTAGAGGTGGAATGAATCTTTGCCATGCTTAAGTTTAATGGTTCAGTATTGAAATATGTTTAATGGGCATGGGTATTATAAAGCACTAGAGCAGAACTACATATCACTTCTAAAACACACTACAGTTCACACATAACTATTAGAGTCCCTATGAAAGTCAAATACTGACATAACAAAGCTATAGGGATACTTAAAATAAACTTCCTACACTCTCTCCCCTTGTGTCATCCCACAGGGGTTTACCTCAAGGAAAATTGGCTGACAGAATTGTGACATATGTCTCGTAAAAAGGAACATTTCCCCTTAGTCTTCTTCTGTTTGAATAAATCTGTTTAAAACCTCAGGTGCCTGCAAACTTCCTCTCTGCAATCCCCAGCCTTGTAGGGCCATGGGTAATTCTTTGCTTATACACCATCCATGGTTTGTCTGCTTTTGGGCACTGCGAATATGCAAAAACTTAGCAAAATTATTCCCTGCGGGATTTTTAATTATGTATTGCTCTTTGGAAAATGTTAAAGGCTAATGCTATTTTCTAAGAAAGAAAAATCACCCCTCCAACAATGCCCTCAGGAGAAAGAAAACTAAAATATTTTAAATTCCATGCTCTTTTTTTTATTTTATTTTTTATTTTTTTTGCCCCTTTTTGAATAGTTCTGCTTCTTGGTCGAGAAAGGTCAAACTGTTTGTTTTGTGTGTGGTGGAACTGTGGACATCATTCTAATGCCATCTTGAATCATTGTATTCAGACCAGACAGACAGAACTACATTTAACATAGTGTTTCAGTGTAAGTCTTTACTATTCCCTTAGCTGCATAAGGCTATATCTTATAAATTTCACTAATCTTTACAATCTCCTGTGTTATGCATAACTATTGACCACTGTTTGTTGGTATCAAAAGGTTTGCTTAGGATATAAATAAATGCATTTTTGCAAACTTCTGGAAAGGTCATTTATGTTTTCCACCAAGTAAAAGCTTTATGTTGCCAAGCTCTTATCCCTTTTCTTTACTTATGTGACTTTTTTTTTTTGTCCACAGTAGTAGTGCAGGTATCTGTAAGGAAATTGTGCGTCACATTAATTTGTGCAATGTCCCCCTTCGAGGAAGGTCTTAAAAGGCAAACTTATTTAACCGCAGCTCCCTAATCTCTTCTGACAGATGTAGCTATAGGGCCTCATTTGAAAAATCACATGTTTGAGGTGCCATGAAATTATCAATGTCAGCTTGCAGGCAGACAGATCTCTAGGCAGAAAGAGCATGATTTGATGCATTTTTTTTCCCCGTCCATATCTCCCTTTCTCTTTACTCCCTCGGTCTTTTTTCAGTCCATTTCTTTCTTTCATGACACAGTAAATACTGAGTTGTGCTTTCCCAGAAATAACTGCATCCACTGATTTTGAGACCAGTGTCAAGAACACCAGATGCCCCACAATTGCACCACAGAATAATCCGGCCATGGAACATAAGCTGCTAAAGTGCTGCTGACCAAACTTTGTGGTCTAATGTACATTAACAGCAAAATCATTATTGTAGGTAAAACACCTGTATTGTAAATGTAGTCTCTAGATGTAATTGTGGTGTAGTAAGTGGAACTCTACAGTGAAGTTTTCTGTAACCAGTGGCCCACATGACTGTCTGGTGATACTGGCTAAAACCTGTGATGTTGATTCATGTACAGTGGAGGACACTGCTGTGCTGATCACTGCAACCCAAAGTCCGCTCAAAAACTACAATGTCAAGACCATGAATAAACAGATATTATATACAGATTATTTGCCCCTCGAGTCCAGAAATGAACTGTTCTGTATGTGGATCAAGTATGGATGCTTATCCATGGCTCTGACTATTAACATGATAATTGACATGGTGATATACTGCAGTCTGTTACTGGCTGCAGCATGTGAAGGCTTCTCTTTTATTTGCTGTTGTTCATAGCATGTATGCTGCACTGATGTTATTTTAATGCTCCACAACATTTCAGTGCATTACAACAAAGGTTTGTCTGTCTGTGTACTGTCTTTATTGTAGGTCTGGAGTTTGCCTACTCGGCCGCCCCCAAGTCCATGCAGAGCGCCATCATGGGGCTGTTCTTTTTCTTCTCTGGGATTGGCTCCTTTGTGGGCTCTGGCTTGTTGGCGATTGTCTCCCTCAAGGCGATTGGCTGGATGTCGTCGCACAAAGACTTTGGTAAGACACAGCATAAATACTCAAAGTAGGGGTTAATGATGCTGCGAACTGTACCAACACCCAGAGGTACAAACCTTCACATCCCAAAGAGGAACTTTTTTGTTGTAATTTTTGGTCCAATCCTTTGCCCCGTGAGAGGCAATGATATACAGGTAGGATATGCCAGTCCCATAGTAATATTTGTCAGTATGTTAAATACAGAGCTCTCAATGTGCTTCTCTACCAGACATTAAGGATGCTATAGCACATCAGCCTCTGTACACTGAGAGTGCTGAAGTTGCCTAGACAGAAGCAGTTTGGCCTAATTGGCATGAGATTACTGCGTGGTATTGATCCACAGCCTTTCTACAAGAATTGACACTCGTGGGAAGCCTACGCTGTACGAGATGTACTTTGTCCACAGCTGAATTTCAAGTATGATCCTGATCTCTTTAAAGCGCCTTCAACACAGCGGTCATTGATCTTTACCCAAACAGTTTTCCAGAGAGGAGAAATGCTACCTCCAGTATCTTTGGGCCATCCATACACTACCTGAATGTCTGAAGCGTTGCCGTTGTCAGGCCTGTCATTAGATGCCCGGTGCATGTTGAGCGCACTATCGACTGCGCAGTATACATCGACTGCAGATATGAACTCTCAATAGAATTCTTTTTATGGATTCATGACAACAACTTTCATCTTCCAGGGGCATGTCACAAGAATTTTCATAGCTTCTGTTGATTTAAAACCCACTTTAAGAGTTTGTAAATTGCAGAGGGGGGGAGGCACCCTGCGCAATTCTCTTGTTTTAAGAGTGCTGCCCATTATAAATAGAGATGTCAAACTAACGACAAAAGGTTTGTGTAAATCTGTCCAAGTGATAGAATGAATAGCATGGTGGTGGCGGCAGATGGATGGGCTCCCTGGTGAGAGGAGGCTCCCAGCCCAGATGCACTTTCCTGTGAGCATGCGGTAAATAAGCCAGCACTGTAAATTGTTTACCCAGAAACACCTAATAGCTCATTAATACAGTGTGCCGACAGGTAGGGAGGTATTTTTGATGATGTTAGCACTCGGGGATGGTTGGCACGGCTTCATAAATCCATCCCTTGCCCAGCCTCGCCTCGCTTTAGGGGCCGTTTATTCAGTCAGCATCATTTGATTGTTAAACTAGAGCGGCTTGCCCCTAAGACTTCTTTTCCAACCTGCTTTCCAAAACAAGTCATTTAAAGGATAAGCTGAAGAAATGGAATAAAAACATCCTAGTGGCAGTTGATAAAAGACAGATGGCACAAAGCTTAGGCGTCAAAGACAGTCAGGAATCATGCAGTTTGTTTTGCCACTGTTTTTTTTTTTTTCTTTCCTTTTTTCCTTTTTTTGGCAACCATATTTTCTTATGTTTTACCTGTTGGCTTCTACCAGATACTCAGGGCTCTCCAGGAGGGCTGGAAGTGGATGCTACCTATTTCCATGACTGTGGGTAGAAGGGTGTGCAGTGCAGAAAGCAGCTGCTTGGATGAGCTGGGCTGAGATGTACTGAGGCCTGGAGACAGATGAGCAACATTAATCACAGGCTGGGGGTCTGATTACATAGCCTCCCTCCTCCTAAGTAAAGCTCCCCCTGGGGTGTTACATGGAGATGGCAGTGCTATCCTGGCACCACACTTGTAGATGCTCAATTCCGCTGTTCTGCTGTAACTCCATGTCCCTCTGCTCAAAACAAGCTAATATCAGTCAACATAGGTGAAAGAGTTCCCAATGACAGGTAGACAGTATCGACAAAGATGCTAACTAAACTTCAGTTGAAACAACAACCAAAAAAAAAAGGTTATTTTTTTAGGCATGGCTGTTCTTAAATTTGGTCAAAACCTGTTTACGGGTTGGAATTATTGATCCCTCAAACCAGTGCACACACGTGTTGTTCATCTTGGGTACATCAAGCAGAATTGTCATTCATAGGGATGGGAATTGAGAACCAGTTCCCGTTGAGAACTGGTTCCAAATTGTCTGATCCATCAGAATGCATCCTTTTAAGAAAAGGAGCATTGTAATTTATTTTAACATGTTCAAATGTTATTAGGCAGGGTTAGGGGTAGGGTTACACATTGAGGCTGTTGCTGGTCTTGCTGTAACCTACACTGAAAGCACTGACTTGTGCTTTCAACACTGTGCTCAGACTCAGAGATAATAAAACAGTTGTGTTTATGCTGAAAACCTGTGTAGACCTACTTTTTTTCCCCCACACAGAAAATTAGTCAGAATCAATAAGGGAATCAATAAAGAATCGGACTGATATCAATCGGACTGGTATCAATAAAGTCTTATCAATTCCCATCCCTACTCATTCATTACATTTTTATTTGTTATTTACTGTAACTTGACAGGCAGAAAACCATCTTACCCCTCTTGACAAAGACTGCATGATGTTTAACCTCACAGACAAAGTCAGTAAAAGGTCAACTTTCACTCCTTGCCTCTTCACAAGCATATCCTTTCAACGGGAGGAGCTTTTTGTTTCCCAAAAATGTCTATTTTACTCTTTTGTCTCTGCTTTTGAAGGCATTTCCGTCAGTAGTAGAAAACGGTTTGTGAGCAGCTGCAATCACATGATGGGAAATGGCCTTTCCTTTGACCAGTGTTCAAGTACCGACTGATCCCGGATCAGATGTCTGGGACGTGTTCAGATGCTCAAAGACAGCTGACATTCGCACATCCTGCTCACAAAGTGTTGGATCATACTTAGTGAAATGTCAATGTTTTAATGGGGGTCTTTAATGTCACATCAGCCACATTGTAACATTAACTCATATTTTCTTTGAAAAGGCTCAATGTGAAAATGTGTTGTTGTCATCTCTCTGAT
>OMKZ01017716.1:0-10734 GCA_900302535.1 Neoniphon sammara | reverse complement strand
CAAACACACTGCCATTTTTTTACACACATACACACACAGACATGCACGCGCTCAAACTCTCACACACACACACACACACACACACACACACACACACACACACAAAGATGCATGTATGCGCAGCACTGCACCAAGACATGAACGGCTAACATGCATTATTCATGATTCACATTCAGAACATGCATATAACAGCCAATTCCCCATCCTACACTTTCCCAGATTCTATACTGCATCACTGCATCATTCTACGCCCTTAGACAAATATTGATCTTGCCTCAATGCTCATCTTAACTTCTAAGGGCTGAAATTATAAGGCTCCCGGCAACATTTTATGTTGGATTTTACAGTAATTTGTGAACTAGGTGTGGCTCATATGGCCCATGAAGAGTTGCTACCATGCTGAGCTAAACAACTGTAGTTAGAGGGTGAAGAGTGGTAACTGTCTCTCTGGTGTTGAATTAAGTCTGAATGAGTGTTGGAAATCAGTTTTAGGATATGAGTGGATGGATGGATGGATAGATAGATAGATAGATAGTACCAGTTACATTTTTTATGATGCAGTAGAGACTAATTTTTTCTGAATTGGGGTATCTGAGTAGAACGAAACATTCAGAATATATGAACTATGCATTCTGCATTGTGATATGTTTCTTACAGTCTGAATAGAATGGCTTCATTTCCAGCAATCACGCTCATTGGTCCTCATTGATCAGTCCAAATAGAAGCTAATTAGATTGGAAATTGTTGGAAAAGCTGCGCATACTGGTATTTAGCAAAGTTTTCAAATGAGATGTGTGTACATTTTGGGAAGAACGATTTCCTCAGGGCATGACAAATTTATTTGACAAGACTGGCAACACCGTTTTGTATAGTCACAAAGCATCCATTTGGTTTAGCTAATTATAAGGGTGTCACATAGAATTTTCAGCAAGGAAGATACATCAACTTTTGGTTCCTCTAAAGGAGCACTGGCACAAGAAATCACTGCATATTCATTCATATTGTTGAGAGCGCGAATCAAGCTAATCAAGTTAAACAACAAAAATAAAGCAAAAAATCAAGTAACCTTATGTTGGTTTTCTGATAAAGTCTCTGATTAAATACTGATTGTGTGAGGAAATATTGCAGTCAAGTGGGAATTGAACCCCTAATCCTTTGCTCCATGTGGTAAACCACTCAAGAATTTGAACCCCTAACTTTGGCAACCTTGCTCCACTCATTTAGCTGCAGTAGCCTACTTCACTTCAACGGCTTTAAAATCAATTTCAGAACTGAGCGTGCCTCCATGTTTTGGTGTGGCCAGGGATGTGCGCTCATTTGTCAGTGTTTGTTTCTCTATGGGAAAGTCGATGAGCAAACGGTTTGGGCTGTTAGCTGAAGGAAATGTCAATGGGGGGATAGTGTGAGCAGCACCAGGCTCTACTGGGCCTGCGAAGCCTTTCATCTGAGTTAGCCAACATCATTAAACACCTGCCATGTTTGTTTTTTTTTGCTGCCTGCGATTGGATTCCTGTACTTGCGGGTGGCTGTGTGGGTATGTGGTGCAGTGTTAATGAGTGTGCGTCTGCCTGTGCGTGTTTGTGCTCATCTGTTGACCCATGTATATGCAACAGTCTCACTGAGTTTGTAGGCTGGGTAATAATGTGTCTAGATGTGTGTGTGTGTGTGTGTGTGTGTGTGTGTGTGTGTGTGTGTGTGTGTGTATGTGTGTGTCTACAATATGTATGTGTTTTCTCTGGCTATTCCTCTTTCCATTCTTTCTCTTACGTCACATCAGTGCCAGACCCATTTAGCTAGCTGTTAGCCAGTAGCTAAAATCATCTCTTCGCTTATGTGTGTACCTCTTCCGTCCCCTTCTCATCAAAACACATCAGTGCCATATCTATCACTGTTTTGTTCACGATAGCCTCTGGCTGAAAGTGTGTGTGTGTGTGTGTGTGTGTGTGTGTGTCTACAATATGTATGCGTGTACTTTCTCTGGCCATTCCTCTTTCTGTTCTTTCTCTTAAGTCACATCAGTGCCAGTTAGCTGTTAGCCACTAGCTAAAATTATCGCTTTGCTTTTGTGTGTAGTTCTTCTGTCCCCTTCCCCCCTTGATTAGCCCTGAGCAGGGGCGTCCCAGTGGCGGGAAAATAGGGACTGATTACCCAGGGCCCAAAGGTGGAGGGGCCCTCCTATGACCTGAAACCGAAATGCTTATTTTGGACTACAGTTTTCAGATTTATTTTAAGTAGACTAATTTAGTATGGTTATTTAGCAAAATAAATCAGATTACAAACTGACTTGTGGGTCCATAAAATAAGAGCTGCCTGCTCCCCCTTCTCTGTAAATGGTCTTGGCTGGTGCTTACTGGAACAAAAACAAACAAAAAATAATCAACTGATGCTCCAGTCAGACCTGCACATGTGATGACTGGCACGTACAGACTGGCTGCTTAAAGGGAGCAGCCATGATTGGTTGTCACATAGCTAGTGGCCCTGAGTGGTGAATTGATTCAGATCAGGGTGAGGTTCTTAAAGGGATGAATCCATAATTTAAGGGATTCACATATTACATAATTTTGTTAAACTTTCCAGTTTTAATGAATATGGCCATGTGACATTTTGAAGACAAGGGGAAAAAAAAGCGTGGCAGTGGGTACCCCAAAAATTGGCTTTTGCATGGGGCCCAGAGATTTGTGGAACGCCCCTGGTCTTGGGCATTAGCTTTTAGACCCAAAGAAACAGGAAAAGTTTAGTGCTAGGTGAAGCCGAGGGTTACCACAGAGCAAATTGAGGTCACAACTGATAGCGTGTCCATCCAATCCTGCAGGCGAGAAATAAGTTCTTCATCTATATGTTGAACTAGCATATTGTCATGTGGTGAACTGGAAACTTTCTCTGGGTTTTTAATGATAGCCAACTCAGATTTGGGGTGGGAGTGAATTAGGTTTGAAGTAACAATCTGTGCCATTTTCATATAAATGATTGTCTGTTTTCTGCTCTATCCTGGGAAATATCCTCAAAAAAGGACGCATTTCACATTTCCAGCACCAACAACCGCAGTGTGTTTCTTATCAATCCTTTCAAACATGGCCAATAAGCTTTGTGTGTACATCGGCTGTGCATTACCGTGATTGGTTAAAATACAATACATCAAAAATATGCACAAGAACACTCAATCTCTTCTTTATTTTGAATAATTCCTTATGCCAACAAGGGTGTGTGCATATGTGCAATCAATCAGCTTCAATAAGCTTTCTCTAGAATATCTTGTCAATAAACACAAATATCTTATGGATAACACCCAGAAAGGACTCATTGTATGAGTCTTAATGTGACACAATATAAAAAGAGAGAAAAAAAGAGGATTAAGGATTACAAGATGCATATGGCAATCACTGTCTTCTTCTGGTTCACATACACACACACACCACTCCATCGGCTCTCCCTCCTTGTTCTGTCATTGCAGGTTACGAGTTGCAGTGTTCGTCGTGACCCTCAGTGGTGCGTAGGTCTGAGATATATGACTTGTGATCAGTAAAAGTCAATCCGTACCTGACACGTGTCGTTAATCACACATATATTGCCACTCAGAGTTAACAATGTCATCTAGGAGATGGATAGGACGTGTTATTGGCTTTTAGCTGAGTGCGAGCTCACAGCTCTAGGGCAGTATACTACCTTTCAGTGGCTGGGAAATCCCACAATTCACCAGCAGTTTTCAGGGTTTTAAGGCTTATTCACATCTGGAACCACAATGCATTATTGCTCATGCGTTCACACCCCAATGATATCTATGATAGACTCCTTACCAAATAAAGCTACCAGTGCAGTGATATAGGAAATTCTCCCACCCACTTCTTTTGACTGGTTGAAAATGTTTGGGCTTTGTCTCTGCATTCCAAAATGAGATATCAAACCAAAAATATAGTCACAGTTATTGTTTTGGATGTTTGTGTTGGATGTTGTTATTGTGCTGGGAACACACACATTCTGTTTTCTTAGAATGATTTAGATCTTTTTGCCTCATTGGCAGGCGGGGCTTGAAGATGGTCGTGTCGGTTGGTCGGTTCGTCTGTAAGTTGGTCCGTCTGTCCATTAAATACTTTACCCCAAGACAATGTTACTCTAAATCTGTTGGGCGGATTGCCATGAAATTCAGTGAGCACATTCATGCTCCCCAGAGGATGAACCCTGTCAATTCTGGTGACCTCATGACCTTTCATCTAGTACCATTCTCAGGCCAAAATGTCATCTTTGCACACAGGATATCACAAAATATAATTGGTAGATTGCCTTTATATTTGGTGAGTACATTCATACCCCCCAAAGGCAGATTCCTCTTAACTGTGGTGACCCTATGAGTGCCACCCTCAGGCCAAACATTTTAGTTGTATGCAACATATCTCTAAATGTAATGGATGGTCAAGTAATTTGCTGATCATACTCATGTTTCCCAGTGAAAGAACCCATTTTTTTCCCATTTTTGGTGTCCTCGGGTGCCATCCTTCAGCTGAAGTGTCAAATAATTTACTGTCTACCTTCTTACTGCGCTGTATCACCAGGTCAAATTCCTGTGTACATCATACATTTGGCGAATAAAGCAATTCTGATTCTGAAATGTTTTTTTGTATCTCACTATCTATTTGGCGGATTGCCATGAAATTTGGAAAGAACTGTCATGCTCCCTAGAGGATGAATCCTGTCAAAGATTGTCATGATGTCATGGTGACATCATGACACCCTTTAGTGCCACTCTGAGGCCAAAATGGACAACTGACATGCACTAAGCCAGTGGGGCAACAGCAGCAGAGGGCCCACACTTGTCATAGTTATATTTGTAGATGCTGTACAAGATGTAAATGCACTTTTACTAAAATAGGCATTCATAATAGGAAAGATCCTCCACATAATGGTAGGTTACTAGCCAAAGCACCGACCACAGCTAAAATTTACCAGCATTTGGAAAAGATTTTCTTTTTAAAGACAACTACATATTTAGATTTGAATAGAACCTCCAAATTATGGTTGATCACTTGCCAGAATGATCAATTTACTAACTGAGACCATAAATTTTGGCATTTATGTTAATAGCTGGTTTGCTCTTGCTACCCTGCTTGCAGCAGCTGTTTTATTATAATGTTACAAAACTCATGCTAAGGCTGGAATTAGTAAAGTATTTCAATCAAATTTGCTCTTAAGTTGTGCTTTTCATGGTGATGGTAAGGTACAATTTACTTGTCAGATTTTGGTGCTGAACTAAGATAAAAGAAAACTTCCACTGTGGTAAGGTCTCTTCCAGTGAAACTAAGCCTGTTATTCAGCAGAGTGTAATTTGGCAAAAGGATCATTAATTCAGATTTAACAAGGCGAACAGTGTGGAAGTAGACCGTGTTGTTCTTCATAATGAATGATTAGTGTTACAGGTCATTGGCAATGGCAAGAGTACTGAAACAAATGTGTTCTCTATGTCTCTCCAATTTAACTAAATATTTCTGTGCACTCTGACTTTTTTGATCCTACTGACAAACTCAGTGAATTAACCAGTGGCACTAAAGGGGGCTGCAACACCATTCCCCCTCTTACCTCCCTTCTGAACATATGTACCACAGGAAACTTGCTTTACAGTAACTCTAGTGGTATGTTTGTATGATATATGTACAGGGGCAGATTGTCAGAGTTTCTTACTGGGTGGCAATAGCTATAAGGCTGATATCATTTTCATTTTATTTGAACACACAGTGCAACCATGCCCTATAATCTCCTTTATAGTCATATATGTAAGTTCTATGCTTCAGCCAATAAATAAATAAATAATACATCCACTGTATTCGTATAAACACACCAATTTATTGGTGTGTTTATACAAATAAAATAAAAATAAAAATACAATAAAATAAAATAAAATAAAATACAATGCCTACTTTTTAAAACGTGTTATGTTTGGTCTGTATATAAACTGAACATGGGCTCCAACTCAGGAGCGTACGCCTTAGCAGCTGATTCCACTCTTATTTTGGTTGCTTGTTCAGTCAGTTTTTACTGAGTGAATGGTAATGCCTGAAGCTGCTATAATAGCAAGTGCCTGTCTCAAATGGGGACCTCAACCCTAGTAAAAAAACAAAACAAAACAAATGACTAGGGCCCTATTTTTGTGGGTGCGCAAAGACCAGTGAAAGCAGTGCTACGATGAAATTGGTGTCTTGAGGAGCTGGGAACACACTTCGCCCATTCATTTGGTATTTTCATGCTTGTGTACTGGGCTTGGTGTGAAGGTGGGAGGGGTAGTACACCAAATTGGGAGGTGTATTTAAATGTGGAAGTGCAATGCGAGATGTTGCTACTTTTGTAAAAATTAAGTAAATCCCGCAAATTCCTCTTGGCTATGCCTCTCCATTATTGTTGTGCACCATGGCGCTGACTCAGCTGTTTTAAAAGTAAGAGCTGAGTGATGATTAGCTGAGAAGCTGATAATTCATCTCTAAACCCCTCTATTTATATTTCACTACACCTAACCCCTTTACGCTTAGCATGCCTGGGCAAGGCTGTGCTCAGATGAATGAAAATAGTAAGTGGGTTTTGATATGCCCTCATTAGGATGCAGTACTTAACGATGGTCATTGCAATTGTGGAGTTAAAATAGGGCCCATATTTGACCTTTAAAAAGTCATTTTACTCCAGTGGTGGAGAGTACAGCATGGGACACACTACCAGATGTTTTGAAAAAGCATCACATTATGTAACAACAGATGTCAAGACTGGTTTCAGTCATTTAGCTGCTTTCTCTGATTGAAGGTGTACTAATAAATGAAATCACCTGCTATAGCTTTTGACTGAAAGAAATCCTGTAGACTTTCCTGTAGGTCTTTCAATGCACGTGATGATGTGCACTGAAAGGCACAGCACCAAATTATCAGCAGTTCCCTCTCAAACATGTTAAAATCAAATCATTTACCATTAGGACCTCAACAAAAAAAACAAAAAACAAACAAAAATAAATAAAATAAAATAAAATAAAATAAATAAAAATAAAAGGGGTGGATATCTTCCTTGACAGGGCATTTTTGCCCACCTTAAAATATTTATTACTTTCATCCAGCATTTCTGAACTTCTGAACAAAAACCTTTGATCAGATATTGATGACCTGAATCTTTTGCACTCTGGAGCAAGTGATGCCAACAAACCACAATGTCTGCGGTTTCGGGAAAAAAAAAAAAAAAAAAAAAAGATTACAGTGGACCAGGTGCATAAAAATGCAGCTTTCTGGCTCAGCATCACTTTGTCCTCCTGTGGAACCTGAATATTTCTGAATATATATTCTGAATATATCTTTTTTGTAAGCACAGTATGACAGTGTGCAATAACTGATAAAGCAGATATGTGAATCTATAGCAATATCCATGATGTGTAGATGTGCACTGCATTCATATTACCATACATCAACATAAAGTGTCATGTAGATAGATAGCATTTTTTTGCTGACTGGTGAAAAATCTTGAAGAATAAGAAATAATGACTTGGTTTCCAGGATTTGATAAACACAGGTGAACAGAGAATTTTCTCAAATCACATAATCTCTACATTATCAGAGACATGGACGAAAGCAGCATACATATATATGCAAGAAAAGTATCGTATTGTATATGAATTGGATGTGCAGAAATATGAAGAAAACTAGAGGAAAGCAGTGCAGCAAATGCCCGTATATGCATAGGAAGCCAGAGAGCAGTACAGCTTGTTAAAGGGGACATATTATGCAAAACCCACTTTTTCGGTGTTTGGGCACATACACTGGGTTATCCGCGGCGCCTACCAAATCTCAATGTGTGAAATATGACAACCCAGTCTGTTTTTTTGTGGGCTGGCTAGGTCAGAAACCATGGGATCAAGCGAGCTGTTCAGATTTGGCCCTGTTTGTGACGTCAGTACAGTACAAAGCAGGGGTCCTCCTAAACAAAGGCTTTGCAGTGTGAAACTTTTGGACACAAACTCAGTATACAAAGACCTCGAGAGCTAAGTTTCACACAGCCGAAAACACAACAGGGGAAACACAGTGATGCCAAAGTAATTTCCAGTGAAGCAGTGTGCTGTGTGGAGACAGCAAACAGCAGCTCGCCCGTCCCACTGGCCCTAATGAGCAGTAATGTGTCACAGACTGCTGCACTTTGGACTTTTAATAGGAAAAGGCTGTTCACACTCACTTTGGTACATTTTAGGTTTAGTTTCTCATGCTCTCTGTGTTTCTGCCTGTGTGTGTCTTTACATCCAGGGGCTTAGTAGAATCAGACACTGGCATAAGTTTTAGAAACAGGCTTCATTGCTTACAGTCATTACTTACTGCGCCATTTTGGTTGTTTATAAGTTCATGAGGAAAATGTTAGCATGCTATAATGTAGAGAGGGAGTCTCAAAGCTCTTTGATATCAGGGATCTCAAAGTAGATAAACATTATACCTGGGGTGCCAATCTGATGAAAACAATAACGACGACAAAACAGATGATCTAGATGATAATTTGTCTGTAGCCTGACTGCTGTTGGAGACTTTGAGATAATGGACTTTAAATGACATCCTAATGCTGTTGTTATGCTGTTAACTTCCAGTTCAATAGACTTCACTGGAATGAAAGGTACCAGAAAGACTAAAACATGCAGTAGTTTTGAGATATTAAGTGATATAGGTGTCTTTTGAGATAGAAGACAATACTAAGTGTTACCTCCACAAATAGTATAAGCGCCAGTGTTTAAGATGTTAAATTAATATTTTTTCTCTCAGTGCATTGCATTTTACAAACTAGTGAGGTAGGAAGAGAGGAACTAAAACTGGAACTGGAACTGAAACAGTGTGAAACCGAAATCACACTGTCATCCATTCCACGTTTTGCTGAAAACCAACAGAATCCCTTTAAGACACAAAGTCATTCAGAACCATGGACAGCGTCAGGCAAAACAACACAATTCTTAAAAGCACAAAATGACCTCAAGTGACATCTCCAAACTCCTCTTTTTATCCTTGCCTGTCTCACTTCATAATATTTTTTTATTCTATTCTTTTTTTCTTTGTTTATAACAGAATTCTTTTACATTTATTTAAATGTATTTTTGATTCATTGCTGCTACTCTTTTGTGGAACAGCTTTAAAGCTTTAAATGTTACTGCTGCTCTTTTATATTCTGCCTCTGGAGTGTAAATAAAGACCTGCTTACTTCTGTCTGTTTATACTTAGATATAAAATCTGGGCTTCATGTTTGGTAATCCATATTTACATAATCCATATTTACATAAGCAACTGAGACTAAGTATCATCTATAAATTGTGAGTAACTCTGAAAGAATGTTAGTAATCCATTTTTTAACCACACATTAGTATTTTTTTTTATTTTCACTGGTTTGTGTTGCTTATTTTGATATTTCAGCTGTGCTTGTTTTGCCTTTTCCTTGCTGAATAATGTGCTGCTGTGACAGCCTAGTTTCCCACAGGGAGCCATAAGAAATAATAAAAATAAATAAAATAGAGGACTTTTATGTTATCCTACAAACAAC
Source organism: Neoniphon sammara (assembly GCA_900302535.1). Classification (NCBI taxonomy): domain Eukaryota; kingdom Metazoa; phylum Chordata; class Actinopteri; order Holocentriformes; family Holocentridae; genus Neoniphon; species Neoniphon sammara. The sequence continues at coordinate 1,212 of OMKZ01017716.1, read as the reverse complement.
TCAAGGATTACTGCAGCAGGTGCTGAGATTTCTGGATTTTGGGGCTCACTTTCAGGGCTGTGCTCCATCCTGGAACAAAACTCAGTGCTTTGCATTGTCATAATATGCTTCTTAACTAGATGCTTCTGTTGGATCCCTGTAAAAAAAAAGCAAGCTAACTTCTCTATATTGTGAAAATGTGACATATCACTTACAGGCTGCCATCACAGTCACTGTTGCTGCAATTCCTTGGTCACAAGTGAAGATTGACAAAATCACAGATTCCTTTATGCCCCCTTAATTTGATACAAAAACCATAAAAACGAATCAAAAGTCATTCCACATGTGTGTATTCCTCCCTTTCACAATCAACTAAATAAACTATAAAGCCAGTTAAATGAATCAGATGGAAACAGTATCTCTCATGGACATTTCTGTGGGAATCGCTGGTCTACAGCAGATGTGATGCTGCTCTCTGTTGCTTTTCATTGAAACGTGCGCTCTGCTCGCTCATTGGAAATCCATGGGCAGGCGCCACTCACTCATGTCAGGACTCCTGCACTCCTTTTCTGTCTCTGGTCACACAGTATTGATTTCTCTCACCATTAAGCCTCTCACTAAATCACTAAAACTCTCCTTCCACACTCCCTCTTGCCCTCCCCCTTGATTTCCCTGACCGTCCCTTCCTCCTCCTGCCATCTTCTCTCACTTTCTCGACCTCTTTCTCTCTCTTTCCTTTATTCTGCCCTCTGCTTTCTCTATTTGTCCCCCACAAAATAAAGGGAGCCAACTGTGGACCTGCCTCAGCGTGTCTGTCCTTTTATATAAGACGCCAATGTTCGGGTTTTGGTGAAAGTGGGGATATGTCATCGCTCCATTCTGGCATTTTCATAACTATGCAGACTGGCTTAAGGGAGATGCTACAATATTTGTTTATTTATATGGAAACCACATACACAATATCTTAGAGGGTTCAATGTGTCACTTTATTATGGCATTATTAAAATTGCACAAAGTGGCCTAAGGGGGGCGCTACAAAGTTTGTTTACTTGTTACTGATTGCATAATCTGAGGGAGTTTACATGCTTACAGTTTCTTCCCATCTTGTTTCCCTCTCTCTCTCTTTCTGTCTTCTAAATGGTTTGTAAATAATTTAAAATAATGTAATAAAAAAACTTCTCTCTTTCTCTCTCCTCTCAGACTGTTGCGTTGCCATGACGAGCGAGGAGGAGG
>OMKZ01017710.1:0-27456 GCA_900302535.1 Neoniphon sammara | reverse complement strand
AGGAGAACTGCTGAACATGCTCAACAGTTATAGTTCCTAGCATCTGACTTCTCCTAAAACAATGACAAATTCCAAGATGTCTATTTCATTACTGTGTAATACACAATACATTGATAAATACATTTTTTTTTCTCACTTTGACGGAGCTAGGCTAATGACTCCTGTAGACAAGTCTTCAAGTGTCCACACTTGAAGTGGACGTACCGAGGTGAAAATGATATTGAACATCTTGTCTAAGTCTGGGTAAGTCGGAAAAAGGTTATTTGCCCAAAACGTTGGAATATTCCTTTACGAGTGAAATACAACCTTTTCCCCAAACTGTAGTGTGTGGGCGCTCCATCCTGAGAAAGCTGGATCATCTTTTGCCTCTCTTCTCTTTGATATCCTTTGCTATAAAGCATCATAGACTGACTTGGTGGGACACGAGGGTGCTGCGAGCAGTTTACTGACTTCATGTTACATCATTTCTGGATATTGACGTTTTAAATTTTTCAGTTACCTCTTATTGCCATTGGCAGCCATCAATGTGCAAAGTTGATGGCTCCAGGTGGAATCCAGTGGAGCTTTTATATTGCAGCATATTAAGGCCTTATTTCTCTCTAAAGCACCAAGAAGTGTCACTCTAATGTTTACAGTTCATTTTGCATTTGTGATATACTTATATTGGCTGACATGTTTACATCTTAGGTATTTAGCTGGCACTCATCCAAGCATTTCTGGACTATATATAAACTTGACTTTTAAATTTTTAGCTGTCGCTCACTGAGGTATTATCAGATCAAATTTCTTACCACTCACAGATAACTGCGTGCTGTGGGACATTTTGACATTTTGAAACATCGCAACTGGGCCAATTTGTGTTACATCTAGTATCCTGATTCATGTGCACTTCCTGCTAGGAAACTGGAATATATAATAAACCTGACACTACATGAACAGTGATTCAGTCTGGAGAACTAGATGTAATGCATCGCTTTTAAGAGGATAGTTTTTGAGCTTTTTTTTATTACATTGTTTAAAGTAAGTAGGGATAATGTGACAAAGGTCTGGGGCTAAGTCACCTAGATGTGAACCAAGAATGTCATATTTACATGGTTTACACCTACAGTATACATACCTGCCTATACAGACCACTGAGCCACCAGGACCCTCACTCATTGTTATCCAAAGAATGTCTGCAGTTTGCACAAGAACCAGAACAGCGACTGAAACAGGACTGGACATTAAACTAAAATTATTGCAAAGTCGACACTTATATGGGTGCAGTAGGTGGGCTGTGAGGAGGGTGGGTACAGAGGTTGTGATTGTACTGTAAACCACACATTTGAAGGGTCAAGTTAGACTGTCCAAACTAGATTCACTAGTGCAGCAGATTTTCTTTTCAACTGAAAGCTGGTGTGAAGGTTAGAGGGGGCTGTGGAGGCTCAGGTACCAGAAAATGGACGGGAATACGTGAGTCACTGGCCATTAAAAATTGTTTATGTCACTATCATTCAGTTGTTTCTCTCTTACTCTCTCTCTCTCTCTCACACACACACACACACACACACACACACACACAACAACAACAACAACACACAACAACAACACACACAGCTTCTAAACAAATACTGAATTCGATAAATATAGCAGTGGTGCACCAGAATAATTAACAAAAAGACACCTCATGTTCAATGATTTATTTTATGGACACTGTGTGTGTGTGTGTGTGTGTGTGTGTGTTAGTGAGTGAGAGAGAGAGGCAGAGAGAGAGAGACAGATGGGGGATTGTATGTGTACGAATTGATTTATCTGTGTTCTGTCTTGGCAGTGACGCAAAGACTTGTGTGTTACATCTTGTTTCTCTGTTTGTGCGCCCCATTAGTGGCAATGTTTTGGGTTTTATTTGGCACGGCACGTGTGTCTGTCCTGTGGGGTGTTGCCATGGTAACACTCGCGGTACTGTTTTTCAGTGCAGAAGTCTGGGGGGACGCAACTGAAGCTGGTGATGTCATTTTCCAACTATGGACAGGCCATGCTCAAACCCATGAAGTGAGTCATAAATGCCAAATCCAACACACCATTCATATAAGACGGAGTATATGAAATACAAGGAACGGCACAGTGAAATAGAATGGCCATGTAAAAATCATTGATTTTACCCATTAAATCCACTTTAGTCACAAATGCAATATGAAGGAGACAGGATGAGGTAGGATTTTTGAGACAAATGAGACATGGATTTTGAAACTAAACATTAGAAGAGTGTCCCTGATATTTTGTACACTGCAGTGTACAAAATATCAGTCAGTGTATAGATATATTCTGTGAGTAAGAGACTTTCTTTGCCTTGCTAGACGTGCTTGGCTGTAAATGACAGTTTCTGCAGTATATGTGAAGGGTACAAAACATCTGAACTGGATTCAGAGGCTTTACTTGATGCCAGGGCAAATGTATAATCCATGAGTGTATTATGTAAAGCGACTTTGCCTCTCCCTGGCAGGCAGGAGAGGGACGAAGAAACCAATTACAACCTCTACTACTTCTCTGACTTCGAGAGGCACAATGCAGAAATCGCAGCCTTCCACCTGGACAGGTAAACCTTGCTCTGTTCCAGGGTTTTAGCTGCAGTGACTCGGCCCGCTAATGACCTGTCAGCGACAGGGTAAAAATACCACTGCTGAACATCTCAATGTCTGGAGTCTAGAGGCTGGCTTAATGCGCTTTAGTGATTCACTGCAGTAAAGACGGTGATGGGAGTCATGAAAGACTTTTCTCCACAGAGACAGTAGGCTGCATTCTCAGAATTCTGCTTAAAAAGCACAGATTAATGCAAAAAGTAGCATTACCATTGTCAGAGTCGCCATTGCTCATTCGTACACATGCCAGTAGGGAGTGGAGAATAAAGCATGCAAACCAGGAAGTGCCTAAGAAGAAATTTGGCACACGTGTGAACAAACAGTTTCAACACTGAAAAATAGACACAAATTATCATATTAACTTGTGCTTCAAAGACGTGTATTTAAAATACATATGATATTGTGTAAGTAAGACAGCATCAGAGTTGCTGCAAGGTTTATTTTTTCACTTTGATAGAAGTCCTGTGGACTTCAAGTCTTTATGCTAAGCTAACACAAAATGTTACCCAAAGGAACTGAACCAGTGGACGTACAGAGATGAAAATGGTATCAAAGATCTTGTCTCAGTCTGGGTAACTTAGAAGAATGGTACTTTGCCCAAAACATTGGAGTATTCCGTTAAGTTTATTAGAGTCAGGGTTAGGGTTAACCCTAACCCTAAGATATACAGATAGTGAGAAGTTTGTAAGTGGCATTTTACATTGTCCCTGACAAAGCAGCCACTGGAAAAGAGCTGTAGCAAACCAACCCAATTTGTTATTCAACATAGTCTGCTGCAGTGAACACGGTGGATGGTGAATGGTGGGCCATAGAAAGAACGTTATGTAACCCATTAAATTATATTTTCTTCTCTCTGGCCCTTCATTATTTCTGGTACTCTGTGTCATTCTCCCTTCCTGACTGTCTTTTTCTTTCTGCCTCTCTTTGTCCGTCTGTCTGCGCCCCCCTCCACTCCTGTTTTCTCTGCCTCTGATTCTCTCTCCAGGATCCTGGGTTACAGGAAGATCCCTCCAGTGGTTGGGCGGCTGGTGGATGTAGTCAAGGAGATCAAAGACGTCACCACCGATCGCAAACTGGCCCGAACCTTCTTTACCTCCCCTGGTACCACACACTCACTCTCTCGCTCTATTATTCATTTGCCCCGCTGTTCTTGGATTCATACTTTAAATATAAGTAGCAGCAAGTACTTTTGTACTCCATCTAGTCTGTAGATGCACCAACTGTATCCTTGAAATGGCCTTGTATGCCATCTGATTATTAATATCTTTGTCTTTAATTTCCTGCTCTTTCTCTCCTCTCCTCTTTTCTCCTCTCCTTTCCTCGCCTCTCCTCTCCTGTGTTCCTCTGCCTCCCCCTAGTGGGGAATGTGTGTTTCTATGGCCAGTGTTCATACTACTGTTCGACGGAGCACGCTGTGTGTGGCCGTCCCCAGGCCCTGGAGGCCTCCCTGGCTGTCATGCTGCCGGATCTTTCCCTGGCGACCCGAAGGACGTGGAGGTCACCCTGGAGACGCTCCTACAGCCGCAGCAAGCTGGCAAAGTGGGTATCAGGCTCTTCAGAGGGTCTTTGGTCATGTTCAGAGGGTAACCAGTAGGCTGCTATTTAAATATATGTATAAAATGGCTCTGTATATATCATCAAAAAGCGCAGACCCACCCCCAAAACTAAGCTAAATAGGTTGGTATAACTTGAGAACATAATAAACACATTATTGTTGCTAAGTAAATGTTTTTTGTCCATCCTAACACAATTCCTTCCATAAGTTCATAATATCACCACATAAGTGTGCTTAAAGGCTCTATATGTCACATTTTAACATCAGTAAATGATTATCACATTCATTTTTTGAGACATTAATATAGTTAATAAACAAGATACATGAAGACTGACGAACTCTATCAGCCTCAACACTGCATTTTACATTGTGTGCTACTGGGTTGGATTTTTTTTTTTTAAAGGAATACTCCAATGTTTTAGGGAAATAAAACAGCTTCAGAGTTACTGTAAGGTTTATTTTTTCACTTTGACAGAGCTAGACTAATGACTCCTGTAGATTTCAAGCTTTTATGCTAAGCTAACATGAAATGCTACTCATAAGAACTGAACCAGTGGACGTACAGAGGTGAAAATGGTATCAAACATCTTGTCTCAGTCTGGGTACGTCAGAAAAAAGGGTATTTTGGCCAAAACGTTGGAGTATTCCAGTTTTGATTTGTCACTATATGGACCGAGAAATACCAAATACCAAATACCATACCAAACACCAGATTTTCATTTGGGCAAATAGGGTGAATCTAAGGGGTATCAGTTAGAGCAGACAGGCTGCTCCTGTCCTTGAAATTTTTTTTTTTTTTTTTTTAATTACGGCACAAAACAGGAGGGGGTTTGCTGTAAGTCCAGCACAAAAGGAGCTCAGACTTGGTAGAACAAGTGAAAGGCAGGTTGGATAAATCACTTCCAACATGTTTATATTCCTTGGTAAAGTAAAACAGGAGTCCTTAAGGAGACTTAAACAACCAAGAGCCTTTTTTGCAACAGGAAGAAACGGAGCTAGGAGAAATGTGGTCTCAATTTTGAGAAAGACTAGTGCAAGCAATACACATGTTGAGACAGACGCTAACAGTCCTTTTAGTCATGGAAGCTTTATGGTGTTATACGATCACAATCAGTTTGACAATGACATGACAATGTTTAAGAATGCTAGATGATCACCTGGGCCTTGAGCTATAGGGTGAGAATTATGTGCAGGATGTGGACTCAAACCTCACAGTACAAGACAATCCTGATGATATAATAATAATAGGCTTTAATCTGTCCCACTGGTCTTCTTGCCCACCCTGCTACCACCATCTGTACTTTTTCACAACTGAACAAGGAAATAAATGATACAGTATGTCTGTTTCAGGTGGGAGACAGAACCAGACTACTGTACAGCGTTGAAAAAGACCCCGCCGTACAACAAGGGCACCAGACTGGTGGACTTCATAGACATGGCCATACTGGACTTCCTGATGAGTATGTTCATATAGTGTGTATGTTGTGCTTTATAGGCCAAATTCAAATCATGTCACATGTTATGGTGCTGATAGAAAGTACTGTGCACCCAGTGTTTTAGGTGTGGTTGAGCAAGTGGGGATGCTGCTAAAAAGCTGGCCACATTTTGGATCTTTATCAAAACGGTTTGATGTTTCAGTGGTAATCAGGCTGTAATCTGGAGAGGTAGGTATGTTCTTCCACAAGAGTTGTGCAGTGCGTGGAAACCTGCTTCAAATCTGGGATATTTTGGACCCATAAGATGTGTGAGATGCAAAAGAATGTTTTATTATTATTTTTTTAAATAGCTGCACCCTTACAAAAAGAACTATAATAATCCTAAAATATACATATGTATATTTTTAGAAGTGTAAAAATATCAGGCAAAATTCTAAACTGTATATACAACAGATGTTTATGGGAAATTCAGAGTGGCATCATTCACTACTGAGGACCCCAGACACATTGATTTCTTATTAGGATAGTTTTCTTACAAACTTACAGAAAAGAAACCTTATGCACAGGGGTATGTGAAATATAACAAACAAACAAACAAAAAAATTAATTAATTAATAATAATAAAAAACAACAACATACTTTTCTTATTCAACCATATAAACAGTGTTATATAACAGGCAATATTTTATTTGTACTAAAGAGTTAAATTGCTTTTGATTTTCCTTTTGGGTTTTGATTTGTCTGGATTTTTTCTAGTTAGATGTTTGTCACCTAAAATTCTCTGGTTGCTGAGGTGTCCCTTACATCAACAGATCTAAAGAAATACTCAAGGTCCGCCCGAAAAAAGTTTGATGCAAATCCAAAGAGCAACTAAATTAAGGATTCATTTAAAAGGCACACTTTCCTCACACAGCATCATATGATCACGGTATTGTCTGGTAGCTGGGTACATTAAATTGATAATGTTACTGGCTGGTAACTTTATAGCTGACAGGATGTATTTCCTGGTTAGTGTCAAGGAACTTATTAAAATCTTTATAAGTTCCTTGGTCGGTGTCTATACTGCATTCCAGTTAATAATCAGACTGTTTCTGTTTAATGAAATCGCATTAGCATTAAAACGTTAAAAAGGTCAACAACTCCAACCTTGCAAACTTGACCTTCGCTCAGCAGACGCAGAACACGGCTGAAGTTACTTTGCGTCACCATGGCAACGAGACGTCGCAGTGGTTGCGTTGACAACTTTTTCACAGACAGGTAAGAAAGTAACCCAAGTTAGAAAGTTCTTACTGTTTTCACAGATTTAACCTTTTAGTTTAAATGCGAAAATGTCACATTGCCATTCAGCTGTCTCTGACACTCAGTCAAGTAGTATTAATGCGTTAATTGCAGTGTGTTTGGTTTACTGACGAGGAAGCAAACCGTAAGTTAGAGCAAACTATGTTCGCTAGTTTGCTTTGTTTGCTAATTTAGCTAGTAACGGGTACGCGGGGCCGCTGCTGCGGTTAAAATAATTTTGATCTTCACCTTATGCTCATTGTTATTGGTGGAAGTGGGCTGACGCAAAGAAATTCATAGTAAAGTTTAAGTATCAAACTATGTGTGTAACCTGAGGAAAGGGTATTTTAGTGAAAACGAAAGAATAAAACAGTTATGAAAAAAAGGTTAATATTGTTTGTTGTTTGCCTCAAGTTATCCTTAGAACTAAATTAGATCTAAGTTAGCTAGTTCACTGAAGTTATATGTGCTATTGAGAATAGGATCAGGCCAGCAATAAATAAAGCACTGGAGAGATTTTATCCACATACTTTGAAATTATCAATATTGTTGTGCCTCACTGCATATTAAAAAATGTAAATGTGTATTTGAAATGAGACATAGGGTGTATGTCATAAAATTGATATATACAGTAGTTTACTCGAGCGACAGTAATTTACTGTAGTCTAATCAATGCAATAGCAGTGCTTAGAACCTGTGACACCTCCTTAGAAAATGTTGCTCTACAGCTTTTCCTAAAAAGCTGTTTCTTTCTGTATTAGTATTAGCCAAAACTCAGTTCACCCTTAGCTGAAATTGTATTTGTTTCCTAAGTTCAGTGCTAAGAGCATGACTGGGGCCTTCTTAATGTCATGTACATCTCCAATCTTGTTTTTGATATGTAGCCAGATAGCATAACTTGAAGGATGATTACAGCAAGATTTGCTGGAGATTCATGCTACATATTAAGCTAATTATTATGTTTTTCCGTCCACAGAAATTCTGATCCAAGTCTTAGTGAGGAATGGCAAGATAAAGTTTCTGGTATGTGCTGAAAACCTGCTGATGGTTTTTAAAAAGCAGTCTGCAGCATGTTTGCTGCCCCAACAGAAGAAATGTCTCAGACCACTGCCAGACTCAGCACTAGGCCAGGGACCAAGGCTAAGAAAAAGGCCCATGCTGCCATGGCCAGCGTCGCCTCTTCACTGACGTTACCACCACTATGCCAGGAGCCTTCCTTCTCAGCAGGCTTTGTGTGTAAGCCCCTCTCTGGTCGTACGCCCATCCTTCAAAATCTCCGCTCTGATACTCCTTTGTCAGTGGTGGAGCTCCCTCGTCTCATAGCCCAAGTTGGCCCCGAGAGAGCCATAAGTGATGCAAAATGGATAGAAGGACCTCGTCTGATGGCCTCAGCTTTAGGCACTGACATCCCTGTCAGAACTGCTGAGGTGTTGGTTAAGGAGTCAACAGTACAGAGGTATACAGAATACTTACCAACATTGGTAAGATTTGAATGTATCCGCACTTTCTATATAATTTCATATTTTAAAGGTTGTTTTAGTTTATGAAAAACATCATACTGATATTAAGATTATCAATACATAAATAAAATAATAAAATAAATAAATAAATAAATAAACAGACAAACAGGAATTAAGTAAATATTGAACGATGACATATGCTATAGACCTCCATAGGTCTGTTTTGGTAGGCTTTTTGAACATTTGAGCCCAGCACTGGAAAAAACAGCTTTGACTGCTAGAACTTTTTTGTGCTGGGAATAAAAAATCAACAGTCCTCTTTTTTAGACAGCCAATTTGTGGTAAATCTCCCAAACAGTTGTTGTTTACTTACCACAATGGCTTAAAAACAGACAAACAAGCAGCCACAGCCAACATGTAGCACTTTATGAGACCTTGGCCTACATGTCCTATTCTATAAAGTTTCTGCTCACTGACTGTTTTCTGTTTTAGTCTTACAGATAAGGAGGAATTCATGAAAATAACAAAAAAAGGCAAAAAAATTAAGACTGGGAAAAATGGGAAAGAGACCAAGGCCAGTAAAGGTCCTCTCACTGGTACAGAAGTATATGAAATTTTTGCTGAGAAAAGACACCTGGGAGAAATCGAGTTTTATTACCTAAAAGAAGCAGATGGGAGCCATTATAGGTAGGTATTTCAATAAGATTAGTTATTATCTTTCATTTAACAACTTTCATCCATATTCTTAAGTAGGTTGAGTAGAATCTACTATCCATATTATATTGTATGTTGTACTACACCTATTTGCAACTGTTTCACTGGTAAATTTCTATCCTTCACAATGAAGTGATTCCAAAACAGACAATATCTAATCAGCTGCCTATATTTTATTTCCTCTAGACCCTATGATCTGCAAGTGATCCATCCCAGTAAGGCTGGTTCTGAGCACTACGTCTTCTCTCACAGCACTGTGCTACATGTGACTGAGAGAGGATATGGTGGACTTGTCACTCTGGCAGAGTGGTACAGAGAGTCTCTGTTGTGGACAGCTTTGCAGAACATCCCATTTTTCAGGGACTTCAGAATTAGGAAAGCGTTCATCTGGTAAATGAGCATTCATTGTGTTTTCTGTCTCACTCATCTCTGAAATGTGGATGTCTTTTATATATGTATTTATTTATTTGTTTTAATCTTCACACTCTGCCTATTTTGTGTTTTTTTGCTTTCTAGTTGGCACAGAAATGTGCGCAAGATCGCTTTCCAGCACAAGTGTGAGAATCTGCAGGATATGCTGCTTATCGCTGTGCCTCAGTTCAGAAACGTTCTCCTTCTGTTCACCAGGTGAAAACTCTCAGTCTTGAATTATAGTTATAGCATTAATATTTCCTGAGCGCTCGAGCTTGACAAGCAAATCCTAAATTAGTTATTTTCTGCTCCTAGAGGTTCTTCATCTTTAAATGAATGCCTACTTTTGGTGCAATGCATAAGGAGCTATCAGATTAATAGCATTGAACCTTTATCTTTAAGTTAAATTGTTGGACAGACAATAAATTTCAATATCGGATGTGATTATCTAACAGTAATATCTTTTACAGAGTAATTGAAGAGCTGAAAGGGATGCACTGGCTGCCTCAGGATGAGTCGAGGACCTACACACTACTGGAATTTAAGAGTGTACTGAAAAGCAAGAATCAGGAGTGCCTGGGAATTTTTGAGAAGTTATCACAGTATCGCACTGTCATCCTAAATATGGTACCACAAATTTAACTGAAATATTAATTAATCTCAAAATGGTCATGTGACTAATTTTTAATTTTATATCTTGCATAATATGTTTTTTCAGAACACAAGCTAGTAAAATGGTATCACTGTCGATGCTTTTGCTAAGGACTTTGTGCTCTTTTGTCCCAGGTGAAGGAGTGGAGCTATAAGGCACACCAGGACCTGCAGTTGTGCATCGAGTCCTCCGATAAGCTAAATGAATGCAACCAACCCATCCACCTGCAGCTGGCTCACCAGCAGGACCTGAAGAAAGAGCTGGCCCGGGCCGAGGATGTGCTGCAGAAGCTGGGCAATTTGGCTGCTCTTATCAATCAAATGATTGTGCAGAGCCTCGTCACCGTCACCCAACAAGACGTCACCTCTTTTCTCAACAATGTTATGAAGGTGACAAGAGAGCTTTTATCCACAGTGTTCATGTAGCACCACAGCAACAATGTGACCTCTACTGCTAGAGAAAATGGGAAATTAAAAAGACAATAATCTAGCCAGGAATTGCATGTTTATCCCATGTTTGCTTCCTTCACCTTCCAATCCATTCTGCCCAGTGCATGCTGGGATAGGGTCCAGCCTCCCCATGACATTGAATAGGAACAAGCAGATATAGAAAATGGATGGCTGGATGGATAATATAGCCGAATATTCCTCTAAAACAAACCAATTGGACTAAATCAGCAAAGAATTTCAGGAACACTTAATCAATTGAATGTTGTTGATTGTTATGTTTTTGTTATATTTGCCAGAGGGGGAAGCCTCAGCAGTGCTGTCTCTTCCAAGCCGAGCTGATTTTCAGTGCAGACGGTCAGCTGGCTCTGGACCCACCAGTTCATCTGTTCCAGGCGGTGGTGAGCGAAGCACTCCTGACTGTCGGTGACTCTGCTGTTCAGGTGACTCACACATTTACACATTTCTGAATACGTTTGTATCTTGCTTACATATGATGTGGACAGAGGACAGCAGTGATGTCACTGGAAATGTGTGTCTCACATTTGGGACATTTTAGACTTGGTATAAGGAAATGAGAATGTAGTGTCAGATTTTTAGATAATCCCCATAAATATAAAGTGTATGGACTTTTGAAATGATTGGATGACTGACATGCACTCAAATGTGGAGGACAAATTATTATTTTGTATATCTTACTTGCACACCTCTAAGTTATGGTTACAGTTATGTTAAATGATTTTGATTTTAGTAGTAGTATCTTTACTCTGTGGTCTGGTTATTACATCTGTGGACTCAGCCTGTGTGTTTGTAGTTTCAGTGAGTTAGGTTATCCTGTACAATGTCTTGATCATGATGAACACATCATACAAACTTATCACTATGGTTACCCTTTGCTAGATGTCTGACAGTTGCGGTTTCTTCCTGGACACAAACAACAGTGGGGCATCCAGCACCTTCATCTCTGGTTCTGCGCAGGACTTAATCCATGACCTCAGCCTCACCTTGGGTAAGGCCTTTTAAGGTTGAGGTTCTTGTTGTGTTTCACCTTGTTCCTCATTTTGCTACTATTGGATCAAAACTTTGTGTCATCAGTAAGACTGTTTTTGGATAATGTGTCATGGGCTTTGAATGGGTTCTGCAGGTTCTAGACTCTTGAAAGTTGCTATACCAAAAAAGGACTACTTCTGTTTTTCAGTTCAAGTAAAAACACAAAAGGCACCAAAATTGGATGAAAGAGTTTCCATGACAGCCGTGACTCAATGTACATTTTGAAGACAGGTAATCAGCCTTGACTGTGTATGTGCTCCAAATTCTAGGGGAGTATAAGGATGGCAATGAGATGACTGGTTTTAGAAGGCTTTTCAGCAGGCAACAGCTCAGAGACCAGTCAACTCGCTCGGTCATGTTGCCAAAGCTAGCCCCTTTCATGCTGCAGGGCCGCAGGCTGCAAGGCTGCTACTATCCCCTCGACAAGAGCCAGCTGGAGTGGCAGATCAGCATCAATGACATTTCAAAACAAGCGGAGAAAGAGAAAGCGGAGATGATGCAGGCAAGACTGTCGCTTTTAGAGTTAATACTCAACAAATTTCAGTCTTGTTCCAGGATCACACATTTCCAATATGTGTTTATATTGCTGAAGACCATGTGAAGAGTCTACACCAGCATCCCATGGATGCTATGTATCAGATGAAACTAATCAGGCATAGGTCTCATTTGCAGCATTACAGTACAACATACTATACATTGTTGTTGCAGCTTTTACTCACAGATTATTTTTTATTTAATCACAAAACACAAATGGTGCATTAACATTAGATTTAGTTTGCACACATGCAGTCAACACACAAATAAAATAAATCTAACACATGCAACATCTGCATCCCAGGTCTATTGCAACTGGATGATGTACATGAAACCGTTTTAATGTGAAAGAAATGAACATATATGTCAGAGAAATGTGTCAGTGCTTTTAATGTTACCCTGGTCTTAAGTCTTTCTAGTAATTGTCTCCGGTTTCTGAATAGGAAGCTCAGTCAGAGATCCAGCAGCTGTGTGACGGGTACATGTGGTTGGTGGACATTCATTCCTTCACTGCCCAGTGGAGTTCAACCTCTTTGGAATCCATGAAGGATCAGCCTGCTTTAGTTTATGAGGAGCACATTAAGAAGCTGCGCCACTGGACTGAAAAGATCCACACACTGCCCCCATCATTCTCCACCTCCAACCAACTGTTCAGCATCCACTGCTCCCATATCCTGGAAAATCTCGGTATGTGTGGATTTGTGTCAGGGCAGGAAAATAACTTTTCCATCCACAGGCCGTAGTGACTGCTGGACTGAAAAAATTTACATGGCACTATTTTACCAGCCAGTGATTTTAAGCATATTAATGAGCCTCTTAATAATGACTGATACATGCCAAAGTGGCTGGTAGAGTGGGCAGACTACCAGCCATAGTAAACATGACCAGGGAGAACCATTTTTCAAGTCAGGCAATACCAGAAAATTTTATAAATGGTTCACCTCACAGGGATAGAGCTGAATTTTCTGCATTTTACAAATTGTTTCCAAGTGTTTATTGCATTAGAAGGTAATTTTCATTTCTTACATTTTATGGCCACTTCTTCACAGCAAGCCCAACTACAGTGGAGACCAGGCTGCCCACTGCTTTAGATTTAGCTGAAAGCCAACAACAGAACAAATAAAATGTTTAGGTCATGGAAAGGCTCCAACTTAGTAATAGAAAATCACTGAAAATCAAAGAACTTCACACCAGTGCCACAGTGGGAGTCCTGATCCTCAGACATATGGGAATATTTGGACTTGAAAGATGAATATGTAATGTTCTGTACTTCCAGTAGAAGTCTTTGAGTAGAAGACTGTGGTTGTGCTGGGCAGCTCCCAAGTCTTCATTTGTGAAACTGTACAAATCAGTGTGTGAAACAGGATGTTCCTAAAAACAATACTACTCATTAAACTCATTAAATGTGTGCGTGTGTGTGTGTGTGTGCGTGTGCGTGCCTACAGTCAGTGGATCGTTTTAGAAATAGGAGACATATAGTACTTTGTGCTCGTTATGTGGAATTATCGAATGGCTGCTCTTTGCCTTTGATTCCCCAGGACGACAGCTGAAATCCATTGAGGAAGAAGTGATGAAACAGCTTTTTGAGCAGATGAAATGGCACTCAGAGAGCTTAATATCTCACCTGAAGAAGACTACTGCTAAACTGAAGCCAGAACCCCTACAATTCTGTGACTATGCAAAATATGCGTCCATGGTAAAGATTCTGTTTAAACTCTCTATATTTGCATGTTTAAAAATAAAAGCTATGAAGGAGGAGAGAAATACATTGCAGATTTTGCAGATGAAATAAAAAAACAAAGGGAGTAGTAAGGAGAGGTAATTGCAAAAGAACAAAGAAACAAAAAATAAAAAGATGGCACCAAACCAATCAAAATTGAGCAAAAAACTAAATGACAGCAAAACTCAAAAAGTAGGAAAACAGTATAAGAAAAGTAGAATGTATTAATGACAATCTGCCGACATCTTGCAGCTGACAATCAGCTGTAATGATGCCTAACTGTAGGCCCAAGATGCTAACCCACTTAAAAAAGAGTAGAATGCAACCTGGTTTCTGATGACCTAAAAAAGATGGCAGTTGGAAAATTATATTTCAGCTTGTAGCTGTCTGATTTGTTGCACAAGTGTGTTACAACTGTCACAGTTGATGCTTCGTTTTAGATTTGCCCAGACTTCTCTTTTTGGTATACTTTCTCTTTAATTTAGTTCTCCATCTCAAGAGTTTTGCTTGCTTAGAGCTTATGTGTTAAGAGATTTGATTACATTCTCCAAAAATGATCAAGTGATATGCAGTGCAATGCAATGTGTGTGATGCTGTCTTTGAAATGAGCACCAGTAAATATGTGATTGAAGAGTTGGCAGAGCCTACAAAATCAACATTCAAGTGAGAGTTTATGATTTGTTTGGATTGAACCAGTTCCCTACTAGTCACAAGGCTGCTGCTTCAACCTGTAGGCAGAAGGCTATAGACTACTAAGGTGAATATTCCCCTTAACTCTGCGCCAAGATTTGCATTAGACCACCATTGTGATGCCTTCTGGCTCCAAACCCAACCACCCTGCATATGACTGTTGTCTGACCAACACACTATCTGCATAATAGACATTTTTCACAGTGGAAGAAGAGAGTGCTTAAGGGTCATAAAACTCACACAGCACATAAATATGCATGCAAACGTTCAGTTCAGTTTTCCATGACAGCAGCATCCAAAGGAACCTTGAGTAACCTCAAGGCCACATCACTAAGGAATTATTCATTATAGGTATGATGCAGTGGTAATAAAGAAAAATTTTTTGCTTCTTCCGTAGGTGAGGCACTGTGAAAAAATGTTGGCTGACATGCAACAGCGTTTAGAGTACATCTGCTCCCTTCGGGACATCATTTGCATAAACTATAGGAAGATGACTGAACAGGAGGTGACTTTGGAGGAACAGGTCTGCGGGCACAATGTGAAAACAATGCCATCAATAACCACATTACAACTCAATTTCATGCATCATTTCTGAACATTATACTTTAGCTGTTTTCTCACATTTCCACTCTGATGTCACACTGCAATGTGTGTGTTTGTGTGGCTCTATTCGTGTTTTGTGTTTAGATGCTGAGTTTGTGGGATCGCTGTGGCTGTCTCTTGAAGCAAGCAGAGGACATTGTGTGCCGGCGTGTTCCTGCAATGGCTGATGCAGTGGACCGAATGTGCTTGTCTTTGGTCCGTGATCTAGATGAAACAGTGTCTAATGCGATGTCTGGACCCTTCCTTGACCCAGCCCAGAATGCTAATGAGATGTTCTCCAAACTTAACATCATGTGTAGACAGGTGTATGCTGTCGGTGCAAAGGTGGAAGAGCTTAGTAGGACCAGTGAAAACCTAAGAGGTGAGAAATTGTGGTACTGAACAGGTCATTTGGTTTTACTTTGCTTTTTCTCTGAGTTTCCATGATCATGTCAATCTTGAAATGTTCTGTATTTCTGGGCTGGGAAAAATTATGAAAAATGGTGTTTGGAAAGTGTTTGGAAATGTCATGGAAATTTGTTGAGAATTTTTTCATCCTAAAGTCTTAATTCTATTTTCCTTATTGGTGGTCAGACTTGGCCTCTGATAGAGCAAAACATTTTCAAAGACCAACACAAGACTTGATGCACTTAAATCAGCTGTTCCACGCTAAAATAAAAAAAGAACACTGACAGATATCATGGAAAGCATATTTTTATCTTGGTATAGTCATGGAAAATAGACATAGATTTTTTTTTTTGTACACAAAATTGTGGCAAACATGTTTCATGCCTTTCATCCTTTCATCAGACCAGTGTGTCTCATTGCATCACATTAGGGCATCCACTGGATTTAACTGTTGTGACAATGGCCATTCAGAAGATTGAAGCCCGCAAGGAAGTGTGGCAATTGATGACTGAGTCCTTGACTTGGATACACGAATGGAAGCAGTTTGTCTTCAGCAAGGTAAAAGGTCATATGAACTTTATGCTTTGACAAAAACATTTTGGCAAGATGGCAAAATATATTTGACAAAAAGACAATCTTTTGAAATGTAAATTTTCAGTTTGTGGTGTCACAAGCTCAAGAGAAAGTTGATGCTTGGCAACAGCAGGCTGTATCTCTGACAAGGACCCTACCTACCCATGATGCAGTGCTGCAGGAGACTTTAAGTATGCTGGAATTCCTTAGTTGTCAGCTTGCTGTCATGGACAAACTGTGGAGCCCCATTCTGAAAGATAAACACTGGAGATCCATATTCCAAGGTCAGAGACTGTGTCATGTTTTTAACACTTGCGAGTTGTGTGATACTCAGTATATCTAAAATAATGAAAATAAATCTTTTCTGGCAGACATGGGCTTAATCTATGTTCCAGAGAAGATGCTGACTGTTGCTGAGCTGATGTCTAAACAGCTTGGAGATCACGAGAAACAAATTAACAAGGTGAGAGTAGGAGAGGAGTGCTAAACTGGGCAATTTAGGAGCTATGTAGATGAGTAGTGCTAGAATAAACAGGAAGCAAAAAGGCCACAGACAAACAAACAAAGCAAATCTATTAAAATGTTTACTAGTGACAAGATAGTGAGTCTATGCAGCGGTCTATGCTCAGGCCACTATGCAATGTTGCCAGATAGTGTTGACCAGATATTTGCCCTATGTATTATTGGCTCACTGACATTGTTTGTTGATATTTGATTGATTTACTTTACCATATATTTCACTCTGTCAGATATGCCGAGAGGCAAAGGCAGAGTGGGAGATGGAACAGACCTTCAGGAAGCTTCAGCAGGAATGGGAAACCAGGCTCTTCCAGCTGGATAAGTTCACTGTCTCTGTGTGTTTGCAACACATTGAACCACACCATGGGTTGATATACACACAGAAACCCTCAGATGACACCGTTTCAAGTCACCAAACTGCCAGTCAACACTCAAGTAATGGTGCTACACTCACCGTCAATGGTGAGACTGAGTAACAAATTGTCAAATTAATAATACAGATATAGTTAGTTAAAGAGTCACACTGTTTACTGCATGTTACTGCACTTAAAACTTAAGTTGGGCAGCAAAAGTTACAAGAAATTGTCTTGTTATTAGCTGGTTTAGAGATACGAGGGTTGAGTTACAGTAATTTGGTTCAAACATATAACATTCTAGAAAGCATTTCCTAATGCATTCAATACGGTGTAGATGCAAAGTGAATGTGCTGTAATCTGCTAATATGTGTTGTGTATAAGGTCTTGAGATGCTCCTTGCTGAGACGGAGGACAGTTTAATGATGCTGATGAACATGATGGTCTCCCCATACAGTGCTGAGATCAGATCTGAGGTGGAACACTGGGTGCAGTTGTTACAAAAACTTGGTAAAGTGGATATCCAGAAAAAAACTTAAAAATGTAAAGTGTATGAAATCTAACTGACATTATGATGAAATGACACATTATTTTGTTACATGTTATGAATATTTACTTCCAAGTGCATAAAACACATTGAACTACATTTACTTGTAAATTTACATTGCATTTTTTTCTGATTTCCCTTTCAATTTTCATAGCGGAGCTGCTTGATCTCTTGGAAAGATACCAACAAACATGGGCCTTCCTGGCAAAGATGTTTGATGAAACAACTGTCAGTGTTCAGGGAGTGGAACTGGTACGTTCAAGTATCCTGAGTATCCTGGCAAAAAATATTGCGTTTTTTTTACAATAAAAACAAGACATGTACATCAGTGTAAACCCACAATTCTGAATTTATTTAGCCCTATTGATTTTACATTGAGTTTTGAGAAGTTTGACTTGTGAATGGAAATTAAACATTTCTATTACATTCACAGTCCATTGCAAATTAAATGAAGTGTCAGATTTATATGATTACAGTGCTTCTAAACATTACCAATGAAACAATCTTCTTTTAAAGGCTCAAAATATGTGAATACATGTTTTTGGTGTCTATGTGTCAATCAGTAAATATACAAACAACAGTAACAACAACAGTATATAAACAATGCCAGTGTGACATGAAATTGTCTATGTCTCAGTGAAGAAGTTTGCTCTAAGTTTCCAAGTGTAAAGCAAAGATTTAAAGTCAAGTTAATGTTCTGTTTTCTCTTTTTTCATAGTTGGAGAGGTTCTGTCAAGTCAATGAGACATTCAAGGAGATAACTCACTCTGTATCAAGTGACCCTTGTGTGCTGAACATTGTTCATTCTAAGGGGAAAAATGGCCGATTTAATGGTGACAGCCTTTGCCTGATTCTCACCAAAGGTCTGTCTACAATGGAAGGTATTTCCAGCCAGATGTTGTATCTCCTGGATGCACCTCGTAAAGAGTTCCCTAGGCTCTGCTTCTTGAGTGACAAGGAAGTAATAAAACTACTCGCCACATGCCCTACGCTGTCCACCCTGCTACCCTTTGTGCGCAAATGCTTTAAGGGAGTGCACTGGCTTGAAGTGAATCATGAAATGCCAAGTGATACAACAGATCTAAATAGGAGTGGGGATATATCTAATACTCAAATACAGACAAAGGTGCTGGGGGTCTTTGGTAACCTCCATGAGCACATTAGCTTTCGTTGTCCCTTGGAATCAAATCTCAACCCCTTGGTTTGGCTGTGTGCCTTGGAGAAGGAATTACAAAAAAGCATGGAACAGCTCATGAATCAATGCACTGTTGTAAGAAAACAGCTCGAACCACTAAATGGAAATACGGAGCGTAACAAGAAAGTTGGAGACATCCTCTTACCTAATGCTAAAGGGAGGGAGGATGTGCTGCCTATGTTGGATTTACTGCCGGACTATCCTTTTCAGTGTCTCTTGGTGGCTGAGGAAGTGGTATGGCATAGTGCAGTTCTAAAGGTTTACCAAGGATCCAGCCCTGTTAAGTGGACTCATTTTAAAACATACGTCTCTGCAAGACTTAAAAACCTTTGCCAGTGCATAAGGGATAGAAGCAAAGATGCCAGCTCTAAATCTGTGGTTTCTAATCGCATGATGATGTGTTTGCGCGCTGTGGTGCAACTGACTATGGATCATGCACAGCAGCTATCTCGACTCATGGAGGTACAAGGTGAGCTGGAGTCATCTTTTGAGTGGCTAAGTTTGATGAAGTATCATATAAATTCAGACATTAAGAGTCTGAATGGCATTGACCATCCAGCATGTTATGTGGACATCCTGGACTATCGACTCCCATATGGTTATGAGTACTTTGGTCCAGAGGATTGGATGATGGTAAATACTCCCTCCACAGATAGGGCAAGACTTGGGATTCTCCTTGCTTTGACCAGCTACAGATGTGGGTTTGTGAGTGGACCTTTCATGTCAGGAAAGACAAAGACTGTGGTCCAATTAGGAAGAGCTCTGGGTCGACAGGTTATGGTTTTAAAGTGTTGTTTGAACATGAGTTCCAGTGTTGTCCAGCAGATGCTGTTTGGTGCCCTCCAGACTGGAGCATGGCTTCTGTTGGACTCTGTGGACTTACTAACACAGGGTGTCCTGTCAACACTGGCACAGCACCTAGTAGACATTCACCAATTCTTCTCTGTGTTGAAGGAAAACAAGGATCAAAGAGTGTGTGAGGAGCCAAAGGACAGGGCAAGCGATGAACCAGAATACCACATGGTCCTTGCAGGGAAAAGTATTTCTGTTAACCTAAGTTATGGATGTGTCATCATCTCATCAAAAGGGTACATGGCTGAGATCCCAGAAAGTCTGCGTGCAGCAACCAGGCCCATTGCATTAACCCATCCAGATTACAAGATCATTGCAGAGGTAATGCTGGCTGCCATTGGTTTTTCAGATGCCATGTCTTTGAGTCAACGTCTGGTGTCCCTGTTAACCCTGGCCAAAGATTCTCTCTGTCTACCTGAATTCATCAATGAAGCCCAGAGCAGCTGGCTTGTTGTCTTGCAAAATATCATCACTGCCTCTGCTATACAATTGCAGAAAATCATCAGGCAACAAGAAAGTTTAGATAAGGGTAAACATGAGGAACATAAGGCTCCCAAGTCTCCAAACAGTGCATCTGACAGAGTCCCTGAGAGAGATGGAGATGACAACGCTGCAAAGCTTTCTAGGTTCATGCACAGCCATCGATGTACTTCCATCATGCAGGGAATAATGGAGGAGAAAGCCATTATCAAAGCACTTTTATATGTCTTTTTACCTGCTATTTATGATAACAAGAAAGCCTCACAATTCCACAACATTTTCAAGGAAACATTCCCTCTGGCAAGCCAATTTCTTTTTCTCCAACAATATGTTGAGGAAGAACAGCAGAACCTACTTAAAGATGCAGTTACAGAAGAGCTAAAAAAGACAGGGCTTCACTCTGACACACAAATGATTTGCAGTGCCCTCACACTTTACCAGACCTTGAAGTTCTCACAGGCAGTTATGCTTGTAGGCCCCTCGGGGAGTGGGAAGACAACTTGTTACCGCACTCTAGCTGGGACACTATGTAGTCTGGCTGCCAGGGCAGCAGATGTGTTTGATCATGACATTACAACAAAAGGAGATAGCCCACGGACAGAGCCCCAAATTTCTATTTCAACCTGGAGATCTATTGACACTTTGGTCATATTTCCCAATGCCATGTCTCATGAGGAGGTGTTTGGGGGCTTCTGTGAAGAGAGAGGGTGGCAGGATGGAGCTATTACAAAAGCACTGAGAGACTCAGAGCAACGCAGTTTCTCAGGTACTAAAGTCTGCAACAATAAGAGAGATCAAACATCAAAAGTGAAGTGGCTGGTGATGGACGGAGAGCCTCTGGGGCAGCCTGGCTGGCTGGACTACTTAACTACCCTCTGCTGTCCCGAGGATCCATGTCTGTGCCTGTCATCAGGTGAAAAGCTTGTGCCTTTCCAATCAGAGGTAAAATTACTGATGGAGACTACAGACCTCAGTGATGCGAGCCCTTCTGCAGTGTCCCGTTGCAGCCTTGTGTATTTCGCTGGGACTGATCTATGGAAATCTGTATGGAAGGCTGAAATGGAAGCTCTTTCTAGCAAGCACTCAGTGGATCAAGAAACCTTGAGAATGTGGAACCGTCTAGCTGAAGACCTTTTCTGCAACACACTCAATTTGCTTAGTCACACGCCTCTAACTTCTGCAGTGCACACTGAAGGAGACAAAGGCAGGAAGTTTTGTAAAAATCCTATGTCTGGAATGCAAGAAATCATGTCATTCATTAGGATCCTACATGCCCTCCTAGAGCATTTTGGGAAGGAACAGGCAAAAGCTACATTAAGACAGATGGACAAAAGAGGTATTATAAACATAATCATTAACATAAACACTGGTTAAGGTTGTGGTAAATAACTTTTCTAACAACCATCTGTATTACCAACTCTCCCAACAGATATGCCTCCACATGGAGCCCACACACCAGACACAAATGCCCAAATTGCCTCCACTCAGCAAGAGCTGCAGGCCAGGAACCTTTTTCTGGTGGCCTATATTTGGGGATTTGGTGGGCACTTGCATCCTCGGTAAGGGAGTCATCATGTAACTAGTTATGTAACCACAAATATTGGACTTAGCATTGTAACTACATTCTTGGTGTCAAAGTATGCCAGTTGCCCGTGCTTTTTTCACTAAAAGACAACAGCATTAACATCAGTCATCACTGTATTGAAAATGCATGTTTTGTGTGTCTTTACTTCAGTCACTGGCCACAGTTTGACTTGCAAACCCGGCAGTTGCTGTTTGATAGCCGGTACAGAGTTGAGGTTCCAGTTGAAGGGACCGTGTTTGAGCACTTCTTTAATATCAACGGCATGAATTTTCCCAGGAGTAAGAACACACGGTTAGCCAATCCAACGATTCCCAAGGTTTGTCCTCAATGTCGAAATAAATTGCTTTAGTAAGCTCTTAAACAACTACCATTTAGAACTTGCAGCTAATGCTATCCTTGCACTTCTTACTATTGATGGATTGTAATTTTGGCGATGTAGGATTTAATGATTACTCCAATTTGCACTCATTTTAAACCCAAATTCTATGTGCCATAAATCCCATTGTGTAACATGTAAAATGTAATGTAATGCTTATGAGTATATTATGATATTTAACTGACAAGTGCTTTCTGTGTTTTTATGTAGTATGAGAAATATACTTATCTACTGGACCTCATGTTAGAGGCAAACCAGCCAGTGTTGCTGGCAGGAGATTCCTGTTCGGGGAAAACCACACTGTGCAAGTCTTTGCTGAGTTATCAAAGGCCACACATTAGCCTGCCTGTCAGTCGACTCCTGAGCTCCCAAGACGTGCGCACTGTACTGGATAACATTGGCTGCTGGAGAACCTGTCAACCCACCATGGATGCCATGAACAAACCGTCAAGACTGTTTCTGTTTGTGGATGATTTGCATGAAGCCCCCTGTGGTGAGTAAGAATGCATATATGTAAGGAATTTGATATGATGAAATGTGAATTTTTTATAGTGTAAAGATTTTTTCGGCTAATATTTCTCTTATCTTTCTTGTGGGTAGATGTCTTTGGGAAGACATCAGAGGCTCTAGAGACATTACGACAAAGTATTTCAAAAGGAGGGATTCTAACATTCAGTACCTATCACTTCAAGATATTGAATTCTGCAAACATCAGTTACATGGCTACCTGCTGTACCTTTGGTTCGGGTAATGAAAGGAGTAATGTGATATCCTCCCGCCTCCTCCGCCTGTTCTCCACCTTTGTCCTGCCCAGTGTATCTGTTGAAGTTCTGTTCTCTATGCACTCTTCTTGGCTAAAACTCTGGCTCAAAAAAATACCATTTGTGCCAAATTATGTGGACATGGCATGTTGTATCATCAGCGCAACTCAGCATCTGTATCATGCAGTACATGAACAATTCCAGCCTACTGCGCAGAGACCCCATTTCATATTCTCCCACCATGACTTACAGAAGGTGTTTCAGGGCATGTGCCTATGGCAGCCTCACAACCAAAATGCACAGCTACTCCAGAAAAATGCCAGCCCCATAATAAATCTTCCCAAGTCTGCAGTAACCGGCTTTTCCCCAGCCATGCCAGAGCCTGCGGCTAGTGTACTTAAAATAGCTCATCTCTGGATGCACGAGTGCCTGCGAACCTTTGGTGATAGGTTGTGCTCAGAGGATGAAAACAAAACTCTGGTGTCACTGATAAAGAAGGTATCAGCAACATACTATGGAAGTAAATTAGTTGAGAAGCCCCAGCCTATCAGTTTAGAATGCCTGCCCACTACCTCTACACTCTCCACAGAAACAGCAGACACCCATAAGACAACCGGTGAGAGTCCAGATACACCAAATAGAGAGTTGAATCGTGGGCCCTCACCCTCACATTTGTGTGTGAAACCTCTTGTGCCTCTGACAACACCAAAAGAGGAGGAAGACCCCAGAATGTCTGATAGACCAAACAGCTCTGGCTCTAGTAGCTCGGGCTCCAGCTCATTTTGGGGCAGTGAAAATAAAGATGATTTATTAGATGACTTTTCCACCCCTCAAAAAGAGGACACACCAAGTGTGACGAATGAAGTGATGACATTGATGAATAACGATATGTTGCCCCCACAAGATGGAAGCCCATGTGAAGTCTTATCTCCCTCTCCACCAAAAGAGCCTAAACCAGGCAGACTGTCAGACTGCAAGAGAGGCCATAAGTTGACTGAATCACCCCTGCAGTCTGCAACCAGTGACTCAGAGGAGCCAAGCCTAAACACACCATTACAACTTCTTCAGCACATGGAGGAAACCATGGATACGTTTCTGTATAGCCCTGAACTCTCTGAGCCAGTCAAGTTAATGGATAAGCAATACAGTTTCAGATGTGGCTCTAATTATGAGGAGCGAGACCTTGACCTGCTTGTGCAACAGCTGTCTGCTTCTGTAAACAGGACAGAGGCAGACAAACAGCAGGAGTTTGATGATAACTATAGCATTGCATCCAGTTACATTGTACACAGACAGAGGGTGCGTCAGCTGTCGCATATCCTCAGGGCTTTGCTCATACCTGGAGGTCATGGAGTTTTGTTTGGGTCAGCCAGCAGCACAGGCCGGAAAACAACTGTCCGTTTAGCTGCCTCTCTTATGGGCTACCAGTTGATGGAGATACATCCCGGTAATGAGAATAAGTTGCATGAAATGCTAAAGAAGGCTGGGACTCAAACTAGAGTGAATGGTGCCAATGTCATAATACTGGCCCATGAGAAAATCAGCCAGTCTGTCAGAGAGGAACTGCTGGTGGCGATGGCCCATCGAACATGCCCAGGTCTGTACTCAGACGAGGAGCTGACCAACTTCATCCCCAGAGTGAATGCTGTGAAGAACTCAAGAAGATGCCACTTGGATAATCAGATGCTTGAGAAGTAAGAGGAGAAGATCTAGTTGATCGGTTAACACACGTGGTAGTTTGACACATTATTTAGGTCTAACTGTATAACTGAATGATCAGGTCTAGGAATGCCTGTGATACTAATGTCATAGAGCCCTGGCAAATGAGTTTTGGTTGTTTTGATAGAAAGGATTCAAGAGAATGGGCCCATATCAAATATCACTGTAAGTTTAAGGTCATTAAAATAACTGAACAGCTGCAACATTCAAATATAGCTTGGACAGAGTAAATAGAATATTTAAGAAAGAAAATGTTTGTACATCATGAGTCTTGTTCTTTTTGCTCACTGTGACAAAGGTACTTGAGCCAGTTCCACAGAAATGTCCATGTCTTCCTGATGCTGCCACTCACCATAACAGACAGCGCTGAGATACCTGCCAACAGTACACAGGGCTGGAATGTAACTAAGTATTTTCACTCAAATATAACAGTTTGACTGAAAATGTTTGCTTCCTTTTTTGGAAGTCTATACTTTTCCTCCACAATAACACAAATATTCTATTTTGCATGTCATCTTTATCAATGAACTTGTAGACTGGTTTGTGGTTGCATTAAAAAAATAAAAATGAAAACATTAGCATACAAAATATAGTAAGCTCATTAAAACAATTATTCTTTGAATTTGAGCTAGTAAGAGGTGTAATCAGTGCATGTGTAACCCTTTAATCCGATATGGTTTAATGCACTGAAGAACTATCAAACTATATATGTGAACATTTATGTTAGTATACTTCAAAATAGAGGATTTTTACCTTTTATACTTAATGTTGATATTTGACTGATACAACACTGTACTACAATACAATGCAATACAATAATAATGATAGTACTGATACTGACTAATCCTTTGTGATTCAGGCACACATAATGAAGGCCCTGAGCCTCAGCTGCTGTGTGGAGGTGTATCAGGCTTGGTCCAGACAGTCTCTAATGGAAGCTGCTGCTCACTGCTTCAAAACCAGCCCTCACAATCCTATGTCAGACAGCCAAAGTTAGTTAATTCCTTTTTTATTTGCATAGTGCATAGAATGTGAGTATGTATACATGCAAGAAAAGATAGCATACTCAATGCGATTTGGTGAAAACTATAATCCAAAGTGCATTATAGCATTGTGACAGCATACATTTAGCATGGATCAATCCTATAAAATTAGCACTGTTGATATCATGCTCTACCTATTGAGCCATACAGACTCATATGTATGTACACAAGCATAAATTCCTGGTTGTGGTAAGATGCATCCTAATTCTTTTTTTTTTTATTATGCAGTGGAGAGAGAAGGCTTGGAGGCCAGTCTGTCCCTGGCTATGGCATGTATCCATCAATCTGCATGTCGATACGCTTCTGTCATTCTGAAAGCAAAGCCTTTCAGCCCTGAGACTTATATGGAGTTCATTGCTCTCTTCTTTTACCTCTGCAACCACCTGCAAAAGCAGGGACGGAGCCAAGCCAACAGGTAAGTTATAGAGCTAAAACAGTGTATGGTCTTTCTGGCAAATAAACCAAATCATCTTCAGTAGGTAAGACAACCCAATGAAGCCATCAGTCGTTAACTCGCCATTGTAGGACAAAACAAGTGTGGTAGCAGTTTTATCACTGTGCGTCTAGTATTTAGTGGATTATATATTCTAATGTTTTTGAGATGAAACTGAACTGAACTATCCTGTAGAGAACACTGAATATATAGTTTTCTGAAATGTTTGCATAAACTGTAGTGAACTTCATAACCCTGGAAATGGAGCTGAAACTACTGCCAACATTCATGCATCACAATGTTTAGCAGAATGTAGATGAATATTTTACATTAAATATAATGTCTGTTTTGTCACAAAACAGAAATCCACATTACACTGTTATTTCATTTTCTCAGAGTTGCACCTGTCCTTGCTTGTTTTGATGTCATGACCAATGCGGCTGCACGGTACAAACAGGGCTTGGACAGACTGCAAGAGAAAGTTGCAGAAGCACAGCAGGTAGTGTAGAACAATTCAGCATATCAAATTAGGATCAGCATTCTGCATGTATGAATGTATGTAAACAAAGTTGCACAGTTAACTGCATGAAATAATTGATCAAAATAACAAATTTTATACCACAAGAGGCAAACAGGTTTCAAACAGATTTGTATACACATACAATACTCTACACAGCATTTAGGTGCTGTGTAGAGTATTTAGCTTAAAACTGGCTCTGCATCAGAGTAAATCTTTAACTGAATTCAAACAATAACATTTCATTTTTTGGATCTCATGTTTTGAGACCATATAGAAATGGCTCTTTACACGTATTACAATTAATATTGCAAATTCATTATTCATAGATGCTGTTGTACTTATTAATTTTAGAAAAATACATTACCTGAATTTTAAATGTCAGTATTACTTTTGCCTGAAACACACAACAGTTTTACTGTGGAGATTACAAACCTACAAATCAATGCTTTGATGATGTGCCCTTCTGTCCTGCAGTGTGAGAAAGAGCTCCTCAGAGCTGTGGACGTTGAGAGGAAGTTACTTGAGGAAGCCCAGCAAAAGTGTGTTATAGAGGAGAAGAAGCTGAATGAGCTGGAAGAGGGAATTTGTCACACCGAACAACAGGTAAAGATAGTAGAGGCAGGATGAGACTCACATCTAACCGATATTATTAATTTTTCAAGTTATATGAATTTCTGCAGACAAAAGCATATAAATTAGACTATGGATAAATCAATACTAATGGGTAATTTAATAGAACTCTACATTACTTGTGAACACATCATACTGCAAAAAGATTGCATCACAAAATATGAGCACAAGAATGAAAAAGACAACATCAATTAATGAAGAAATTAAAAAAAGAAATAAGTGGTAAGACAATTAAAATAGATTCTAAAATGTCTCATCTGCTCTTACAGCATATCTTCTTCTTGAAGTCCTTTAGTTCAGATTGTGGCTAGTCACT
>OMKZ01017707.1:21207-34532 GCA_900302535.1 Neoniphon sammara | reverse complement strand
TGACATCTCCCAAGTGGCTGAGTCAGGTACACACACACACACACACACACACACACACACTTAGGCGCACACACACACACACACACAACCAGACATGCACACACATGAAAAGAGCCGCAGATATACAGAGAGAGACACACACACTCTCATGCACACATACATGCTCTCTCTCTCTCTCGTCAACTTGAACCAAACAAATGAAACTTGTTGAGGGTCAGAGTATCACTCACTTGAAAAATACATCTTCCTCCGTTTTTGAGTTACATATGCAAATGAATGCACAGCACTCAAATTATCATGAATATTTGACCTTCATCCAAAAATATCCAACTTTATTTTTAACATTAATGCATTAATCATTAAACCTATCATTAAGTGAAAAACAGCTGCCAGTGTAAGTGGGTTTTATTGGCCAACCTTGGCATTGAGGTTCAAAGAGACATCTAATCGGTGTTGTGGCTGCACTTAACACACAACCTGCCACTTTTTCCGGGTGTCATGAAATGTCATGAAATCAGGAAGTCTCTGACTGCCACACTAAAGCAGGACAGGGCCGTGCTTCATGCTGTGCACGCCCATTCACAGAGATGCACTTTGGTGGACGCTTTGGACGCATATAGCAATAAATGTGCTCAAGTACCTGCAGTGCATGTGGGCACATAAAGGTGTAAGTGGCGCTTGCGCATGAAGGTGTGCACAATGACAAAAATGCACACATACTGTATAAATACACATATACACGATAGACGTATAGAGAAACAGGTGCAGGTAAACAGTGATAAACAAGGTATGCAAATCCTTAAAGTAAAGGTGATCTCATATTCGCAGAATTTTATGCTTGAATCAGCTGGTACGGTTCATTTGTGCAGGTGTAACACAACAATCACACTCAGGTGCAGATCAAAAAACAATCAGGGCGCTCTCCCACCTGTAAGTCTGCTCGCCTAGTTTCAATCAGAGTGAAGCTGATACTTTTGGTTGGTTTTCTATTTGGCCCTGTGTGGTTTCACACACAGTGTAAGCAGACCAGGGAAAAACACTGACTAAGAGGCATGTGGAAAGGGCCAGGGCTGGAGATGACCTCGCAAAAATCTTGAGAAAGCATGAGAAAGCGCCCTAAGAGGACTTAGTAAATGTACTTTGTCACCTTCCACCTTTGCATATAAACTCATACAAACTCTAATTAGGCAGCTTGAATAAGTGGCTCTTTGTGAGGTGTTTTAATACATTCACAGAAAGGATTACGTCATGTTTTTGTGACTCGCTAATGAATGAACACTCAATACACGACAGCCCTCTCACACATTTGATCAGTTGTGAATGTGTAATGAGTCATGCTGCAGTGAACTCGCTTGAACCAGTTTACCCTCCTTTTGATTTTTCACATAACAATATATATTCATACTAGAACATAATCTATCCATTTGATGTCCATATGTCTACGACAAAATAAAGTTTACAAATATAGTTTACATAGCTGCTGTGTTAACCGCATCATGACTGTACTGTATGTGATAATGTTCTTTGTAAAGGCAGTGACACCAGTGTTTGTGTACATGCAGGTGGACAGGAGTCCTGCTGGGAGATCGCAGTGAGTACAAATGATCTCAGTAGGAGGCCCAGCCTCTGCAGGGGGGCTGCAGCTATTATGAAAAACACAGTATGGTCAAGTTTTCAAACAGGTTGTAATGCTGAATACATGCCATTGTAGATAAGATAAGATAAAACTTTATTTATCCACTTTATTTATCTATATTTTTAGTTAGACAGAGATACACAGCTATGTTCAAGTAAGTACATAAACAAAATAAAAATTAACTGAATTAAACAGCAGTTAGTTCCAGTCGAGTGATGGGAAGCATTCCAGGAGGCTATGTATGTGATATGTAGTGAAACAGCACTAAGACGTTTTACTATTATGTATCACTCCGCGTTAACAAGTGCTCTGTAATAATTGTAATTACCCGTGATCTGCATTGTAACAAACGTCACACCATGACAGTGCAAAGATGGACACATTTCCAAAAATAGCATCTGAGATAAATTATGAATGGTCGTCAGAAGCAGACGAGGGGAGGAATGAAGATGGGATCCTTTGGTGCAAACCTCCAGGTGAGTAGGTCGGGAAATTGTTTATGTGTTGCTTAGCAACAATTCAGTCGCTGATGGAATTCTAATGGAACCATGTGTGTTGGCAGAGCTGGATAAATGACTAAACAAATGTATCATTATCTGTTGTCTCTCATTAGCATTACGTGATGAATGGCGTTGTTTGTAGAACTGTTGTATAAAAGCATTATCACACTGGTTGTGTGATATTGCTCTGTGATATCAACAGGTCGTGCTGGCATGCCGTATATCAGCACTTCCTCTCGCGTGATATTGCTTAAATGAAATGAAAATAATAATTATATGAATATCACACATACACACCAATTTTCTCAGTCATTCAGTCGGCTACTACGCACACACACATCATCAAATCTGTCTCATGCACTCCCACATATGTACACATGTGCTCATCAAGGCATGCACACACTCAGTTTCTCTTCTTTTTCTTTCCCTTACACACACACACACACACACACACTCTCTCCATCCACTGTTTTTTATTCTATCACGCAGACACAAGCAGTCACTCTCACACATACAGTACGCCCACTCTCGCTCAGCCACTCATTTACTGACACACACACACACACACACAAACACACAAGCCCTCACTTTTAAGCGCGTCAGAGAGGTGATTATTCATGGGAAGGAGATGGGGATGAGCAATCAGCGGCCAGCTCATTAATCACACTGGATGCAGACCCTTAATCTCCTCCACAGGTACAGATGAATCCTCCTCTGCCTCTCTCCGCTGCTTCACTCTTAATTTTCCCCTCCTCTCCGTCTGCAATCCTCTCTCTCTCTCGCTCTGTCTTTACATACCTGCCTTTCTTTTTCTTTCATCTAACACCTCATTGTCTCTCTTTCAGCTGTCTCTCTCTCTCTGTTTGTAAAGCTCTCTCTCTCTATCCTGAGCAGCAGCCTCAGTGCCTGCCTGTCTCTCATCTCACTAACAAAGCCATGATGGTACCTGTTCTCCAGTATGGGGCCCTTAACTAGGCGGTGAACTGTGCCTTGTTAGGATCACAAAGAGAGGAGAGAGCGAGCCGGTGGAGGTTGTATGTATAGCGAGGAAGATGAGCATTTTAAACAATCTGGTTTCAAGCTGTACTAATAAGGCAGGAGCAGCAGTGAGGCAGGAGATCTGGCTTTGGGTGGGCTCCATAAGCAGCCACATAAACTTACACAATATAAGGTCAAGGGATCCTTCACCTTGCAGCTGCTGGAGTCTCTTATAAGGAATGGTGGCTGCTATGTGTTTTGTAGCTTATATGAGAGAGTTAAGCTGTGGTGCCCCCGGTAAAATAAAATCATAGAGGTGAGTTTACAGTACATGGTGTTATAAAATGACTAGTTCTCACTATTTGTATAAAAAGTACACTCAAGCGATTCAGTATGTGAAATTTGCGGGGGAAATTTAATTTCTGTCCAATTTTCAAGCATGTTATTAAAGGAATACTCCAATGGTTTTTTTTGTAGCTTTTTTTCCAACTTACCCAGACTGAGACAAGATGTTCGATACCATTTTCACCTCTGTGCGTCCAATGGTTCGGATCCAATGGTTAGCATTTCGTGTTAGCTTAGCGTAAAGACTTGAAGTCTACAGGAGTCATTAGCCTAGCTCCATCAAATTGAAAAAATAAGTTCTATGTACCCAAACAAATAGCGTATCCTATACCCTACAATATCTATCTATCTATCTATCTATCTATCTATCAATATCACAGTATATTATGTACATGGACCTGACACCATGTGACCTTAAATGTAAAGTTTTGTTAACAATTTAAAAGCACAATTCTGTAGAATAACACAACTGCAGTCATGGAATAAGTTTCTTCACCAGTATCTGATGAGAGTAACTGATGTGAAAGCACACCTGGATTAAATGCTTACAAAAACTCTGCCTTTGAAAACTGCACACATCTCTCAAGATATGTACAACAGTCCTGAAAATGCAGCCGTCGCACACCATTTAAAGGGGAGAAAATTGTTTCTCCCTCATTTTTAATGACCAATTTTGCAGGAACAGGCATCCAACAATACAGAGCCCATTTCTGATGTGGGTGTTACTGCTAAGCACCTGAGCACATTGGTAATCAGTTTGGTAATGACAGGACAGAGCTCTATTTATTGTGTCACTTCGTTCCCTCAGGGCAGGAGTAACCCATCAGGAAAAAGGACAGATTAATTGCCTGCCTGGAGGGTTCACTGATGTGTTTATCTTGATTGTGGACACTGCATGGCAAAGGAAGGTGAATTTAAAGGGATACTCCCACAGAAACTAACTTTTAGCTTGCTACTGTATTCAAACTCATCCACAAAAAAATAAAAAATAATGTTGCTGCATAACTTAAAGCCAGACCCGCCATTTGAGACAGAATTACTGACCTTTACTGCAAGGTC
Organism: Neoniphon sammara; assembly: GCA_900302535.1. Classification (NCBI taxonomy): domain Eukaryota; kingdom Metazoa; phylum Chordata; class Actinopteri; order Holocentriformes; family Holocentridae; genus Neoniphon; species Neoniphon sammara. The sequence goes on along the minus strand of OMKZ01017707.1, from coordinate 30,014 downwards.
CCTTTAATGCCAAAGGCTCTATGTCACCAGATGCTAATACAGTTTAAAGGAGAGTTACACCAATATTGATTTTTAGAGTTGACACTCTACAAGAGAACACATTTCCCTCAACTTTTCCAATATATTTTTCAAATTTAATACAAGATTAGAGTTATGAGTTCTGAAGGTCAAAGAAACCAAAACCCTCTGGCATTATCAAATTAAATTGAAAGTAATGCTTGGAAGAGAATGTGTGGGCAGTGCTGTTTTTCCATGACATTTTTCTTTTATGATAAGTGCAGGAACATGACTGTGCAAGGCATTTTCTTTCAACCTTTTGCTTAAAAATGTCATGTGGTTGCATTTATCGTGGTCTTGAAAACCTCTGAGTCAAAACTTAAAAAGTATCCTATGACATTGTCTACTTTTGTCGAAAAAAACAAAAAGTCAATTTTGTTATGAATGCCCCTTTAATTAAACTGTATTGGCCTGTGGGGATATGCAGGTCTTTGGTCTAGTCATATTATGGGTGGTGACACATGAATGATGAATATTATGTTTCAACTGATCAATCTGATTATAGACTATTGAAGCACATTTTTATCTCCGCCAGAAGGACATGCGCTTGGTTGTATGTGTCCTTGTGTTTGTGTTTTTGTGTGTGTGTCTGTCCGCGACTAATCTCGCAAACTACTGTGCCTATCAGCCTAAAATGTTTTATGCACAGTTATGACTGTATGAGGAAGAACCCCCAACACTGTAAAAGTGTCATAGGCTAATATAATTAGTAAACGAGCAGGGTTAAAATAGGTTAAATATCCTGATGCTTCACCACTGTAAAAAATGAAGTGTAAAACAGCTGTTACTGTTCCATACATCAGTGGACTAATTTGCCTAATCTTCTCGGGTCTTTGGACAAGAGACAAGATCAAAGCCATCATGGAAAACCCCTCTCACCCTCTCTGCAACCAGCTGTGGCACAAAGCAACAACAACTATCTACTTTATTTAGACATTGTGTCCCCACACATGCTTTGCAGAGATTTGCTTAAAACCAGGCTTAGTTTTCCTATAATAGATTTCCAAAACATTTGAACTGTGCTGTAAAACCAAAGGGCATGTGAATATACATATATGCTGCTATATGTTTCAAGAAGTGCTAAAATAAGATAAACCCTGGAGAAATGAAAAGTCGAGTGTGGAGAACAAATAAAAACCTAAAAATAGATCCCCATCACAAAAACAAACAAACAAACAAAAAAAAACTACTCTCTCAAAGTATAATCAAGACATGGATTTTCTGCTTAGCAAATGATGTTCCAAGCTCAGCTCGCAGCTTGGAAAAAAGTCATGATCTTCACACCCTTGCTTTGATAAAACCAGCGAACATTCTAAGTTGAAAAGGCCAACAAAGTAGTCCTTCTTCCATTCACAGTTGCTCCGAGAGGCTTAATGGAAACAAGCTGACAGTGTGGAGCTAATCTCCCATACTTCATTTGGCTGGATGAAACCCGATTCATTAAAGTAATACTCTCATCTGATAACAGCCCAGGATCTCTGACAATCTGGATAATCTTTCATCCTTATGGAAAAGGAAAAAAAAAGAGCCCCTCTCTGCTCTTCTCTCCAACTCTCTCCTCCCTGCTCCCTCTTCCCTCTCTCTCTCTCTTTCTCCCTCAAGCCATGCCTCTTATTACAAGCTGCAGAAGCATTCTGTGACAGGGTTGGCTAAGTGGTCTTTCTCGTTTTCAAGCCCTTTCAGCCTCGTGGAGGAGGAGGGTAAGAGGGATTAGTGGCCTGCAGCAGAACTCTGCACTGCAGGAGCCACAGCTTGACCTGACCTGAGGGTCCGCCCGGCTACACACAGCATACACAATGAGATAAACTGAGCATGTGTGTGTGTGTGTGTGTGTGTGTGTGTTTCGAATAGGACTCATGCAAACTTACTGGCAAACACACACAGAAACAATGCTACTCTGATTAGAGTTTTCAAAGAGCAGAGTAGAGAAAATCTAGACTCTTGATTTCGTTTTTTTCATTTGGCTCCCACGAGGAGCGTTTACAGAGGAAACTAATTCAAGGTTAAAGAGGCCAATTGACTCTCTAGTCCAAAATGGTACACTGGATCAAACACGGTACCAGATATTGTGAATATGATGTGTTTCAAGTGCAGTGCAATTTCCCAAGATGTTGATTGTTTTTGTTCTTGAGAGAAGGGTCAGGATCTAACAGCTAAAGGGCCAAAAAGGAGGGGGAGGGGGGCACACACAAACAAAAGTAATTTTTTTTTTATCCGCAGAGGTGCAGGAAACAGTAAAGAAGAAAAAAAAAAAAAACAAAAAAAACATTGTTTAATTATTTTTGTTTGACTTCCAATGAAGTGTTGAGAGTTGTGTTAAACGCCCTATTTTTCCTCAGATGTGTGCACTTATAAAATAGCGCAGTATTCTGCAGGAGCTAATGAGTGCCCTTTCATAGTGTGACAAAGTACAAACACTTATCTAGTATTAGGCTCTCATGCATTAAGCTAGATATTTTAAGGTCACTAAGCGGCTTGCTTATAAAGCATATAAACTAGGTTGTCATATGTGAAGCATATGTGCGTTGAACAATTTATTTTCCATGTTGTATTCCAATAGTTCTTACAATGGAGTTCAGGGCAGAAATACCCTTTCATCTATCCTGCACTGGTGCTGCAGACACTTCATTCTCGAGTGTTACACGGCAGAAAGTAGTGTGTCTTTCTAAAGCAAAGTATTAACTGGAACCATTCCTCGCAGCTTATCAGTAACACTTCTTTTCACAGTCACCCAATGTGCTAAGTAGCAGCTACTGTATGTACCATCAGTTAAAGACATGATAAAAATAGCAAGTTGTGTAGCTGTAAATAGATAAAAACTCAGAAATTGCAAGTGAAACTCTTAACAAGTCCTTTGGTGTTGCTCATCACGTCAGGTACCTGAAGTGTGGCTGTCCCAATTTTTGGATAGTAACAGCTTGAGTTTAACAACATGGTTACAAGAGAATTAGGCTTTACTTTCTGTGATCCGCCGATTGAATCTTTGTAGGTAGGTTATTTAAGGTTTATGTATACTTTTTAAGAATTAATGGTATATAAATTGCTAATTCTTTCTTAGTAATTGCTCAAGGATCTACACTCTTTGACAAGGTTAATTTATGTTTTTTTGTTGCCCATGATCAAAGTTTAGGAAAGGGTCTACGAATTGGGCTCCATCCATCATGAACAAGTTTGGAGCTCCTACTGGGCTGTTGTGGACAAAACTTTGGGGGATGGATGATGGATTTGACACAGGGGTCCGGCATTTTGAATATAAACCTGATTGGCCCACCACAGCGCCACCACCAGGCCAGCAGAGCCTTAATCTTTACGCTCAATATCAGGTATGATATCCAGTATCCACAAAGTGAAACTGAGTGGCTCAGCGCAGCTCAGACAATGTATATCATACATACAAACAAACAAACACATAAATAAATAAATAAATAAAAATTAGAAATATTGTGCCCAACTTGCAGCAGTCATGGTAACATCACAGGTCAGTGTTGATTTGTTTAACTATAAAACTATTTTTGTGTTAATTGCAGCTTTTATACCTCAATTTGTGTGTGTGTGTGTGTGTGTGTGTGTGTGTCTGGAACTGATTCAGGTGCAGGAGCCAAGGTCTTGATGTGTAGCATGATGTCAGATCACCTGAGGGATCACTGGGAAACACACACAAACACACACTGGCACAGTGTAGCAGCCTCTGCACCTGCCTGCCACCTTGATGATGCCACAGCGACGGCTGTCACAGATTTAGAGTGGAAAAGGGAATGAATGGAAGAGAGGGGGGTGGAAACAGGAGAGGAGGGATGTGAGGGAAGGAAATGTGTGGCTCTCAAGGGCTGATGGGACTTGGAAGTAAATGGAGGGTGACAACACTTGTCCTCTCAGGTCCAGGTGGATTTCTGTTACTCTCACACAAGCAGAAACTCTTATCATGTAAGACTCAGGCATGACGGAGCCTGATCCTGTGTGACGGATAGAGATGGAGATCTGCAATCAGACTGACTGGTCTGAGCAAATCTAGATGTTAGATTTTACATAAGAGACACCTTCACAAGAGTTTGAAGACTTGCATTATGGATCAATTTTGATGTAGGGCCTGACAGTGTGAGAAAGGCAATAGAGTGGCTTTTAACAATGAAAAGGATTACCTGTGTTGAAAGTAAAAGAAGCAGGTCATCTGTAGATGATTTAAAGTTTGCCTTTCATGCAGTTTTTAACTTTCATTTGTCCCTGGAAGGTTTGCTGAGCACATGTGCTCTCTCTCAGTAGTGCTATACATCACATTCATACAGTTATATACATATACAGCCACAGTCTCCCGTCTCCTGCAGCGTACTGGCTGAAGGAGCTGGGAGTTTGCCTCAGTCGTGTCTGTTTCCTACATTTTCAGTCACTACTGGGCTGTTGCCAACACAGTACAACATCATTTACGGTAATGCTTTTAAGTAACTGTTCTTAATAAATGGTGAATTTATCATTGTTTAACATCAGTAAACCATCAAATAATTAAGAATTATTTTTGTGTTTAAATATTAAGAAATGCTATAAATAATATGTATGTAATATGATGTTTTAAGACTAATTTGGCTTAATATGTTAAACAACAATAATGCTGAAATGTTAATAAATAATTTAATGTGATCAGAAAGCCATTGTTGTTATCGCTTCTCACTTTTAGTCCAATATATAGTTGTTGTTGTTGTTGTTTTTAACTAATCCTAAGTAAACTGTTAAAAGACAAATAATTTCAGGTTAAATAATGATAAACTCACCATTTATTAAACACAGTTATTTAGTATTAGTCAAGTGATACAGTTTTATTAATAAAGGTTAAGTGGATCTGAGCCCTTGACAGAGTAGTTTTCCTCCAAAATTTCCTTTTGTTTTGTTTTGTTTGCTTTCAATGAGATGGGTCAGTTCAACAGCCTGTCTGGAGAGGGATTTTTCCTGTGAGTGGAAGGCCCTTCTTATGAGTCTTTCATATAAAAACTAATGAAAAATATCAGCCTCTGTATTTCATCTCCTTGGGTCAGATGTTGGTATTGTTCTTCATCTGGTCTGTAGAATGTACAGGTTAAATAATGTTACATATAACTTATTTGATACATTTAAGCCATTGGATGTTACACTGCTTCAGTACTTTGACTCCTATTTAAACACTTAAATACAAAACCCTAACCCTTACAACAATAATTTTCCACACAGTGCATATTTTTGCACATTGGATCGACTCTACTCCATTTGATAATCTGCTTTCATGTTTCTGAATTAGTGCCTGCGATTCAGTAACATTCATTTTGGCACAGCAGCAGCTTTCACTAAAATTAGGAATAATATTAACCCGACCAGTATGAAGTATCTCCTGCTTGCTGTTACACCTTGCTAATATGTGGGCTGATTAATTAGCAGAAAGGCAAATCAAACTGGCATAGTAACATGGTGCCACGATAACCACTAACAGGGTTTTTAAAAAGCTGCTGATGAGTTGATGAAGTTGATTAATTGCTCCATATTTTCCCCTGGAGTCCTCTCTCTCTCTCTGTTTTTTTCTCTCAGAGCAAGGAATTATGGGAGAATAAAGTTTGTCTACTGCACGCATATGCTACACTACACTACTAAATTATCACGGATCCTCCAAGCATGACAGGAGTTGTTAAAATAATTATGAAAGTTTCAGGCTACATCCCTGCATGCTTAATGATTAAACTATATGCGTCACAACACAGAGAGCGCATTACGGCACTCACAGCAAGAAAGACCTCAGTTTGATCCTCGACCATGTGCCTTTATATGTGAAGCTTGGTTGTTCTCTTATTGGTCACACTGTTTCCTCCCATAGCCTAAAGACATGCATGTTGGGGGGGTTGGAGACTCAAATAAATTGCACTTTTAATACCCTCAAATAAATTGCCTATAGGTATGAATGTCTGATCTGTGTTGTGCTATAATCAAACTTCAGGAATAAGTAATTTGTTTTTGAAAAATGCTGAAGACTTGGATAATAAACTCTTGCACCCTGCTTTTGCAATGCAAACACAGACTTATTTAATGACTAGCATTTCGGCCTCCCTGGACCTTCGTCAGACTAATTTGATCTACCTATGATGGAATTTATTTATTATCCAGGAAAAAAAAACAACAAACCTTGAAATAAGATCTGAGCGGTCAGGCTGAGATGCATTTGCAGAGATGTGATTTGAATCAAATTTCAGACCACCTGCAAATGTGATTTCAGCCCTGTAATGGACTGGGGACACAACCAGGGTGTCTCCCTGCCTTCCGCCCAATACGTGATGGGAAGAGCTTCAGCCGACTGTGACCCTGGACGTCAGAACTGCATTCTGTGACATCCAACTCAAAAACTTGTTTCTTTCTAGACTTCAAATGCTCAACACAGCAACACATCAAGGGCTTTCATCACAAGAGTTCGTAACTGGCATTTGGCCTGACGAATCAAAACAACACTGCAACATCTTGGTGCAAAAAAGCCTCTAGCTGTAACCCTCAAGCCGGCTAAATGCACGTTGTCTTACAGCACAAGACTGGGTTGAAGGGGCACTTGATGCCACAGGAGAAATACTGACGCTCTTCTGGGAGCTGAGCTGGAGAATCAGACCGCACTCCTGAGAAAACACTGTGTCTTTGGAGATTTGGAATTACCCACTCATCAGACCTCGATCATTATCTGCTCTCTCTCTCTCACACTGCACTTCAAAATGTTTGAGGGCTGCTTAAAACTGTCTCAGCCGCACTTTAAAGGTCTGGCAAACAAACAAAAAAATAAAAATAAAAATAAACAAACAAACAAAAAAAAAACTAATTTTGGAAATGCATCATTTAGACATCATGCCGAGTTTATGAAAACTGTTCTGAACCTGTTTCTCAAAGACCAAATTAAGTTAAATGTATTTAGACACTCCACTACCTTAGTAAACTGTGATATTTCCACTTAGGCAGCAAGGAAAGCTATAAATCTCTGGGCGTATTTGTCTCATTGACAATGCAGCTATGGTTGGATAATTGATGGCAACACTATGAACTTTCTGCTGATGAGCACTCTGAGGTTTTCACACCTTTTTTATTATGTGTACAGTCACTGGAAAGGTGTTAAGTCCACTAAACTAAAACCTACCCTAAACAAAACTGTAAAAAAAATCAATTTTTAAATGTTATTTTCTAGAGTGAGCGAGTAAAGGACTGACTCCCCCACTGGTGAAAGATGCTAAATTTGAGGTAATGAGCTTGAAAAGTAGGCTAGCTAACTGGATACGCAAGAATTACGTTGTTTATTTGTGGTGTGTGTGGGTTGTATGTTCAGATGTGTGAGGATGTACTCAATTATGGATGACAGAATTCACATCTTGTTCAGTGTTAGTGTTTACAGCCATCATATGATTTGATATCTTGAGCTATCAGTTTATTTGATAGTAAGCTAGCTAATGTTAGCTAAAAGGCTTGACAACGCAGGCAGTGTCACCTAAACTTATCTCTCAACTGACTAAAATTACAATGTCATATTAAGCAAGTGCAATGGGTGAAACTGCTACAAAGTTGTCTACACTGCTGTCTGTAACTTAGCGAGACCTTAAACATGATCCTGTTTTACCTAAATCAAATTAGCTTCTGGCAGAAAAAGATATATTAGTCTGAATGTGAGACACTCATTGATACCCAGCCAAAACAGAAGTAGTCCAGTCTTCCTAAGGTAATCATCGACTGCATTTTAGCTGAAATGCATTTTGTCAAACAGAAACAGCGGTGGTAGTATATGGCTGAGATCTTTTTATGTTACTATTTCTAACAAATGTAGTAGATGTAATAGATCAGATCTTAAATTTTATCAAAGTATGTGAGGAATCGGGAGAAATTAGGCTCTCGGAAAAAAATGGGAGATGGGCATGAAATTCATGAGTCTCCCTGTAACAATGGGAGGGTTGGCAAGCATAGGGGGGCTGCTTGTTTCACCAATTCTTGTCACCCATCGGGTAGTGTCCGTTGAGCCTTCGGAGAAATGCTGCAGTGTCCGCCCGGCTAAGTGCAGCTTGCCTAGACTTGTTTTTTAACCTGTAGTCACCCAGGGAAACTAAACTGAGCAGGTGTGCTTGTCGTAGGAACACAGTTCAACAAATTCAGCCCAGTGCAACAACAGTTTTGTGCTGTTGGCCACAGAGCAGCTGCTGCTGAGCAGCTGGAGCTTATGTGCCTTGCTCAAGGACAGCAGATGTTAAAGCTCCTGTAAGTAACTTTTTTACTTCACAGTTTTGACAAATCATTATTATACACAGAGAGTCTGAGCCAAACTAAAGGCACTAAGACAAAAAATATGGTCTTCCAGGCAGCTCCTCGGGGCTGCAATCTCATTTGTTAAAATCCTTCCGGTCCGAATCTAAACAACCAATCAGGGAAGCAAGTATCGCTACCTCAGCACCAATCACATCTCGTACACACGCAACGTGCACTGCAGCTGTGTATGCTCGCTTCCCTGACTTAGCTTAGCCTACCAGAGCTACAGTACGTTAGCTTAGCTTATCATAGCTACAGAATAGCAGAGAAAGGAGCCAGCTCAAAAGTTCTTAATCCCCTATCGCATTGAGGGACATGCATAAGTGTGCATGAGGGTATGTGCTGTGTGAGCTGTTTCAGTTTAAATTTCTGACGAAATCCCACTCGCTCTATAAAGTTGCCTACAGCAGCTCTGAGAAATGGGAGAGCACTACTCATTCACTTTCCCCACCAATATTTTCCAACCTGCCTGCTTC
>OMKZ01017707.1:7558-18663 GCA_900302535.1 Neoniphon sammara | reverse complement strand
GCGCCGACGAGGCCCAGACGGCTCGACGAGCGCGAGCGGTCGAGACGAATGCATTACAAGTGCAATTTGTACTCCATTGCATCATGTTTAACGTAGCCAAAGCAGACATTAGTCTAACTACTCTCTTTGTTCTTGCCTAAAACAGACATCCAGCTGAGACGGTCCCAATTTAGTCGCTTTGATTAAGCCTCTAAAGCTAATAAGTAGTCACAGAAAAAATATAAGTATCTGCTGTCTTTTTAAGAAGACGTATTCAGGCATCTTGTTGGTGATTCTTCATATTAAATTGTGGGATATCAGCATCGCCCAATCCATGGTTGCAGTGTATTCTTGGTTATTTATTGCACAAGGAGCCATATCCCAGCAGTCCTGCTGCTAACCTCAACTGAATGTTGTTATTCTTATTCGAAGGTGCTTATTTGACTAATTTATGTCTTGGCTCCAGCACCATTAGAGGAAAAATTCTGCCCTTGGATACTCTCACGCTGTTTGTATATCATCAATTTGTGATGTTAAATATGCTCCAGGAGTAATTCTGATGAAGTGCTGTAATTTACTGTTGTGATTTGTAATTTGTGTTGTAATACGGCGTATCGACTTTCCCTCAAACCTGCCTCGTCTACTTCAGTTAGCGATTTCCCACATCTTCCAAAATACCTTTCAACAAGCCCCAGAGAATGTGCCTGAACTAGTTACAACCAGCAGTTGGTTTTATGTGGCAGAGGCAGAGGGAGCAAAAGCTATAGAAAGAGTGAGAAGAACAGAACTTTTTTTTTTTTTTCCAGGTGAGAAAAACTGACAGTCACAAAATGCAACATGTCTTGAGGCTGTTCTGCATCTCTGATTCTGAGGCGCTGACACCAAAACTTTTTCCCTGTAATCAAACTGTTGTAGTTGCATTGGAAATATCTGGACATGATGTCACGCCATCTACAGTTGGCCAGTTATCAACAATGGAAATAAGAAGAATACATAACCAAACAACAAACCCCAAGAGGTGCAAGGTACATAGCCAACACCTGCTTTGTTAAAGTGTTTTTAGGGTGGATTTTATCTTTAAGTAGCTTGTTCCATTTCTGAGTAATTGGCCAATCAGTTAGATGGATGTGCTCTGTTTTTTTAACTAATTTACCAATCCATATTAGCATATTAGAGTGTCGCTGTGTAAACAAATGCAGGCTAATTGGTGGTGGGATGGCATTATGGTTAGAGAGACTGTCCAGTAATGAAAAGATGACAGCTTTGACTTTTGTGTGTCCATTAACAGCCAGTCCTATCAAAGAGTTAGTGCGCAAGCAGTTGGACCCCCACAGTATAATTTTCTCTGGCCAAGAGCATCAGGTGAATAATGTAAATGTAAATGCTAATATATTTTTTTCATTGGTTTACTCCAACCAGGGAATTTGAATGGCGTAAAACAGTCTTTCACACTCAAATTAATGTTCCAGGATGGTTGGCGCAGCAGCCATTTTTATGTGTACTGTTCCCATGTTACCATTGAACTAACCTCTACAGTCTATAAACAGCATGTCACCGACTCGCTGAGACGAGGGATTCTGCAGCGAGGACCAAAAGAGAGGAAAGGCGTCTTGTGCCATCTCCATCACCTTGCTGCCAGCATCGACTTAAGGATTGTTACACTGATTTGGTTTGACATCTTTGTGCAATTAGTGGTTATAGTTGGTTCTCATTATGGCTGAGTTAATTTCTGTTTCAGGCATTGTCATATAAAGTATAGAGAAAAGTTGCCACAGAAACAGCTTCAAGTGTACGCAATTCTTTTGTTTATTTCTGTTTATAGACTACTGCTACAGCGCAAAATATCTGCACAGTTCTCAAGCAAGTATGACACACTTCACAGCCCTGCTGACTTGAGTTGTTACCATAGCAACTAACCATAATCACCTTTTTATGCTGTGCTAGCAAATGACCATGGCAAAAAGTGCAATGACCACTCTGTTCTATTCAAATTCTGTCATTCAACCTCTGGAGGGTCACTCAAGCTTCGAAAGTCTTGTCAAGCTGACTGAGCTGATGCTCTTATTCAGCCATGTCTTTGTGTCTTTTTAACTGGTATTTACACTAAAGGGACGAGTCACATCCATCCTGCTAAGCTATGTTACAGGGACTGAAATCATATTTTTCCTCCCCACCTGCCACTGCCACAATCTCTAACCTTGCAGGATGACAGGTCACTGAAAGTCACCCTGTAATTACACTAACATGTAACTGAAAGTGAACCTAAATACACCAGCAAACCTGCAACAAAGTAAAGTTTCCAATACCCTAAGGTATAGAGGAATATACTGTAGATCTCAGTGTTTGTACTGCACCACTGGACAAGCTCTGCATGCCAAATCTGACAGATGTTTTCGAAGCTCGGGTGTTTCTGTTGAGGGAATCGGTGCTTCGGCGAGTCTCAGATGTCTTGTACATGGATTGTGTTTGTAATACCATAAAACAAATTGATGCCCAACCTCCTTTAGATCCCATTTAGGGACTATGTGTTCTCATTAGGATGCACATAGCAAATTATTGTCTCTCTGTGCAGAAAAACCTTAAGAGTGTAAACACTTTCATGTGAAGACACCGTTCCTCCTCCTTTTTTGCTTTTTTTGCTCCTCATCTTGCCAGCTGTTTCCTTTCCTTTCCTTTCCTCTTCACCAGGGAATTAGCTGCATCGGCTAAGTGCTGCACAAAAGAAATGATCCCAAGATTAAACAGACATCCACAGTTGCCATGGAGACTCGCTGGACCTCTCTCACCATTGTATTCAGAGCAGACAGTCGAGTGACCACTGGCTACAAGGTGTACTGTGTGTGTATGTGTGTGCGTGCATCTGTGCACGTGTACACGAGCGCCTGTATGCGTGAGGCCACATTATGCAGATCCGAGAATTAAGTGGCTTCTGGCCGCATGAAAGAGGAGCTTCATTCTAGGAGCGGCGAGGAATGCTGGGTCTAGGTTGGAGAATTGGATGGCTGATGTTTATGAGGATTTGGCTGAAAATGGGCAAAGGAAGGTGAGAGTGGAAGCTACAGCTTATGGAGACCAGATGACATTAGAATACAATAGCCAAGTTTAAAGTAATAATCCAATTCCTTTGCATATAAATATGCTTATATTTTGCTACCGTAGCTAAATGATTGCTAATTGATATTACACAATAGTGACACAATAGTGATTCAAGCTTTAGCCAGTTTCAGGAACTTACATTTTGATGTTGCATACATTTGAGAAAGTGATGTATTATTTACTCTTCCAACAGCAACAACAGCATTTTTTCTTTTTGTTTATTATAAACAGAAGACAAGCTAGGTAATTATCAAGAACTAAAGCCACAACAGCTGAATAGACAAAGAAAAGAGCGCCACCTACAGACACTCAAACTCTATCGACAGAAAATCTGAGGAAAAAGAAGTAGTGGATACACTGTTTTGACCGATGAGTGCGGTGCAACAACAGCATAGCGGCGAGCGCTTGGCACCAAAAGATTACAATTTTAATTTCCTGACTGAGGCCATCTGACGTACGTGCACACACATGCACGCATAAAAGCAAATACAATTAGGCCAATCATCACCACCCATTAGATTGCATAGAACAAGCATCACTTATTAAGATAATGGCGTAATGCACCACATTAGAGCTATGGGGTATTTTCCCTTCCCTCTCCTCTTCCACAGCAGTGCAGCATGGAGGAGGTGAGACCGAAGCCTCCGCAGTACAGTCCCTTACCTGTTACTGCAGCTACCTGACACCGGGTAATTACCCAGGAATACAGCCGACACACGGAAAGTGCCAGAACGCCCCATATACACACTGGCAATTAGCTGTAAAGGTCCATTGAGCGGTAATGAGGCATCAGACACCAGCATGGGGAGAGTGGACAGAGGAGAGGAGAGGAGGGGAGAGGAGAGGAGAGGAAAGAGATAGAGTTGAGGAAGCAGAGGAAGGCAGGTGAGAGGAAAACAAAAGGCAAGCTGCAAAAAACAAAAATGGGAGGGCATTGTAACAATGTTATTGTAAAAAGTGAGTGGGTGTGGAAGGAACCTCCAGGTAAGTACAGTTCAAAGTCACTTTCTCTTAAGTGCTTAGCTGGAGGTCTTTCGCCCACTTGGCTGTCAGAGGACAACATGCCTCCCTTGTACAAGTGATATCTGATCACAGCAAGATCATTTGCGCAGATAAAGGACAAACCTGAATAACGTGAAAGACCAAACCCTGATGGGAGCCACTGGGCAATAACAAAAAGATATAATCATGCCGCAGCTGCATCTGGGTTAGGTTCACTTTGAGTCCCTCGAGTCAAAATGCAAATTGAAGCTCAAATTTGAATAATAATGATGCAAACCTAGCTCTCAATAATTTATAGATAAGATTAAGGAGTTGTTTTTTTTTTGGCAAAAGATGTAAGGTTGTGAAATTGAATTGCCTCTTATCGTGAATGGCATCACCACATTGTATAACAAAAAATGCTTTTTTAAATTTGCTTAGAATGAAAGCTAAATAATAAAGTAATAGATAAAACAATCTGGAAAACATTCTAAAGCATGCTGAATGTCCTCCACTGATTGACGGCGTCTTTGTTCTGTTGGGATGGGTGTTAATTGACTATGCCTGCGGTAATGTAGTCATTTGCATCTCTGATAGGGCTGTGATCTCCTTGTGACAAAGACGCCCTTCTGATAGAGTGAAGTGTTGCTGTATCTAACACTGAAAACACACAAAAATACACACACACACACACACACACACACACACGCACACACAGCCATACATATGTACAGAAATACACAGCCAGACACATAAACACAAGCAAACACCTACATTTGCACGGACAGATGGATGCATGCAGGGAAACATGCGCACATGCAGGCAGGCATTCACACATGCAGTACAGACACACACACACACACACACACACACATAAAGACGTGTGCACACATCCATCCCTCTCCTCACGCTAAGAACCTTTTCACATTTGGCCGACCCTGGCTGCTCTTTCCTCTCCCACCAGACAACCTCTCCCTCCTCTTTTCCTAATTCTTCTCTTTCTTCACCCATGCAGGTCTCCTGCTGTCCCATCGCTCCTCCTCTTCTCCCCTCTTCTTCTTCTTCCTCTTGCTCGATTTTTCCCTTCACCTTTCTTCTCCCTTTTTCCTTATAACCCCAACTCCTCCCCCTCATCCTCACCTTCTTGTTCATCATCTTTCTCCCCCTCCTCCTCTTCTTTCCCTTACCTTCCTCCTCCTCCCTCTCCTCCTCTGCTGCTTCAGCCTCTTGATTAATTAGTCAGATGTGCTGAGTGGCTTAGCATTTCCACATAATTCCGAGTATTATCAGGAGTCATGGAAAACAAAATGACTCACTGTGGAGGAAGAACATTGAGAAAAAAAGAGAGAAAGAAGAGAGCACGCGGTGAAATGGGAGAGCTGAAACAAGGGGAGCAGTGAAAACTAGTTTAGCGTAAGTTATATGCTTGCCAGCTGTGAGTCAATTGTGAGTCAAGTGATCAATGGCTCACTAATGCAACTTAACAGCTATTGGTACCACTAACATACATTTAGCAAAGCCAGCTACATCTCTGGCAAAGGATTAAACACACTAAGAATGAAACAGTCCATCAAACAATATGCAAGAACAATCTAATGATGCACAATAATACAACTTGCCTAATTAGGCAAAGCAACATTGGAACTCGAAATGAATCTTCCACTAGGAAGCAAAACTCCCCCAAGCGCAATTTGAATTGTAGAGAAACATGGAATGGAAAACAACAACAACAACAACAATCCATTGCAATGCAACTGCAGTGAAAATCAGCAACACGAGGAGCACTAAGTTTTGGGCCCTCAGCTGGACTCTAAAGGTTATCACCACAGGCATCTGAGACATGCACCGTTCAACAAGGACTCAGTGAAAATCCTACAGTTTCTTAGCGACATCAGCACATGGAGATGGCCGCCACTTTGGAAAGACAAATTAATAGAATAAAAGAGAAGAGAAATCTTGAGAATGGAGTTTGAGCACCTGCTACTGCATTGTAGTAACTAGTGAAGATAACATAAACATCTTTTTAAAAATAATATGTGGCAAATCTGAAAACCTTCAAACCTTCAAAATGACCTCTATCTTTATTAAAACCCGTCTTACCTTCCTTCCTAACTAACCTTAATAGAATAAATAAATCTAAAAGAAAAATATGTCATTTTATAAATTTGTGTTGATATATAAATTGATTGCTATTAACCTGAACCGTTTGCTGTTATTTTCACATCGTAGTTGCCAACTCAATGTTCTTGTAATCTGTTATTTGCTGTTTTCGCACTGTCAATATGCACTTATGTGTTTCATTCCAATAAAAACATTGTTGAATTGAATTGAAAAAGTTCATTTCACCTCCCCTCACTTCTCCTCTTCACTTAACTTCCCACTGTCATCCCTCTGTCTTCGTACTGCCTCCATGCCGCTCGCTCCTCACCTCTCCTCTGCTTCCCATCTCTTCCTCCTGTGCTGCTTTCTCATGCTTTCTCCAATTTTACCGGGGTCAGAATTCAAAGCTTCTCATCGGAAATACAAAGGAAATACAAAACCATATGGAGTGACATGGGAGCAGCAGTCAGGGGCGCCAGTTTGAACTCATGCATATCGGTATTATTTTAATGCTTTCATGCTCTAACTGCTGCATACACGGTTTGCTAGTTTACACATCACATTTAATGTTTAGCATGGAAAAGTTTTCTTCTGCAAAGTAACTAGTAACTACAGCCATTGGATAAAAGTAGTGCAGCAAAAAGTACAAGATTTTCCTCTGAAATGTGGTGCAGAAAAAGTAAAGTGCCAGTACCTCAAAACTGTACTCAAGTGCAGTACTTGAGTAAATATGCTTAGTTACTTTGCACCTCTACAAACAATTACATGAATTTTCATTTAGCTGATAGTGTGACCTAGAGTAACTTGATGAACGCAACAGTCGAATACATTTAAATTCCTATACTGTCGACAGCACAGGCAGCCAGCAGCACGGACTGCAAATAAAACAGTAACAGAGCCTTTATATTGACATTTTTGTCAAGGAAACCAGATAATTTGTTGTTGTTTTCATGCTCTTGCTGCCTTTTCCATGCCTCTCCTCTGTTTTCAGCGTCTTCCTCCTTTACCTCTGTGTTGTTTTTCCCCGGCTCTCCTCCAATTTGCCGAGGTGAGGACGCACGGTTTCGTCAAGGTGCACATATCAACCGCGTCTAACCGCAGAAACTGTGGTAAAGACGACATTATGTCGTCTGCTGCAGGTGTCTTCTGCTGAACATTTGCAAAAGGTTAGTCACCTTACATAAAGTACATGCAGCCCATGTATCACCCCGGGGCCCCAAGCAGCTTTACACACTTTGCACATGCTTCGACAAAGGACCTGTGACCTTGTTTGACTGTAGATATTACGTCTGCAGGCTACGGCTATTTCCCAACAAACCTACTCACCTACCTGCCTCAGTGCTAATTCAGGGTTAATGTGTCATGCCCAGGCTCGTGCACAAATGGCCATGTCCACAAAGCAAATTCCTGCACATTTATTAGTGCAGAATTACTCTGATTGTGTCACACAGTGCACATGTGCTATGCTTACCCTGTAATATAGGACACACAACCCAGTGAAACCACACAAACCAGGACTGATGTGAAAGCCATTACACCGTTATCTCTGGCCTGCAATATGGTTTATGGCCAAGACAGGGATTATTATTCATTTGCGCTATCCTGCTGCAGCTCAGAACAAGAGGTCATCATCATCATGAGCTCTGTCCTGGCTGTGCGGATCTCAATGCAATATGAGGAGCTTCCCGGAATGATGGAGCCATAATGTCAACCAAACTGACACCGACTTTAAAAGAAACTCATGGCCCGAATGAAAGTAAAGCACATTTGCTGCAAGTTAGGAGCTATCTTAAGACCTTTGCTTACACGTTTTAAGAGCCAAATCATCAGTATGAATTACAAAAGCCGACAAATAGAACTCATATTGCAGAGATAAGTGATGTGAATGCCGTTGGAGGTATTATGTTCTGGTGGATTTTCCACTGCCAAGTGTCTTCATACTGCAGACAAGCACTGGAAAATGCAAGGTTTAGTCGAGCAAATCATCAGCGATTTTTTTTTTAAAGTACTGACTGATGAACTACAGGGAGCCACATTAAGAGCATTACAACCTTATGGATTGAATTTGAACCAAGTAATTGTAATTGTAAGTAATATCACAGGTTACTCTCTTTTTATGGGCTGCACTCCAATGTAGCTTCTCAACTCCATTTGACATTACAAATAACTGTTAAATCTGAACAGTTTAGGATGAAGGATTATGGCCAAGAAGTGAGATTCTTCTAAAGATAGGGCACACTATCCAGGTCCTCTTTCTGTAAATGAGGACAAAACCTATGTTTACATTATAAGTTGAAATGACTCGAATCCTTTTTTTTTTCTTTTTTTTTTTGCCTACATGTGACAGCGATCAGATTTTTTTGAGGGGTGTGAACACAAAAATCTCATCTTTTCAAATCTGATTTGGTTCCACTTTGAAATGTGCTCCTAGATAAAACACATGTACAATTGCTGGACATTTAAGTCATGATTCTTTTTCCATTGTGTGCATAACTGGGAGACAGTGACATTGCAAATTAAGTAAATTCATCTTGAGGGCACTCGTCCCCTCATCTGACCTCCACAGTAGATAATCTGCAAAATGATCACATGCACTGCTATTTTATTCACTGTCATGAGGGACTGTCGCGAAAATGACCCACTTGTGTGTATGTGGGGCTCCAGAGATCTGTTCACACTGATGTCAGATATGGATCACATAGAAAACATGAATGTGAGCAGCCGAAGAATAAAGATTGGATCTGAGAGCATAGAGATCTGTAATGTGACATAGCCCTGTTCCTGTCAGCCAATCCAAAGGATGTTGAAGGAATCAGTATTTTTTTTTTACTAGCTCTTCTCTATCATATATACTTGTTCATATACTTGTTCAAGATGTACCAGAATATTTGTTCCATATGTTGTCAATATATAATGACTACAGCCCCATTTGGATGAGATTACTTTTACAGGGGGACGTCAGATAATTTCATGTATTACAGACATCCTCAGTGATTTTAATCCTGTCCAAATTGACCATGTCTGTGTTTTTTTTTACAGATGACCTCGGTGACAATTACAGAGTACATTACTAACTGTTTTTCATCAAACTCAGTGGTACCTCTGATAAATTTAATCCCATCCAAATGGAAACCTGTGTGTGGAGTTTAATGGGTGTTTTCCCATTGAATACCGTAGGCCCTATTTGATTAATTTATTATTATGAATCCTCCTGGAGCGCAATAAACATCTGTACACACCGCTGTATACTGCTCACACACTCTGCTGGTATTTACATTTTTAAACAGTTTCATTTTTTTTTGGTTCTTTTTTAAAGAGAGAGAGCAGCATCGCAAGTTGCTGAGATGTGCGACTGTACTGATGCATTCAGGTAGCCTCTCCCATCTCTGCAATATCAGAGATAAATTATAGATGTCGGTAATTAAAACTCAAACTAATCCCGTCCAAATAGGGCTTTATACCCTCATACTACTCACTACTGGTTCCTTGTAACGCTGGTGATTTGGGAATTGGAGATTTCCCTGCAGTTGCACTCACTGTAAGTCTCTTTGCATGAGAACAGCAGCCTGAAATATAAATGTAAATGTGATTGCTGAGTCTCGGTGATTGCCAGCACTCTGCGAAATTATATCAATAATGCTGCGAAATCAAATCAAGCAGATAATATTATTCTCGAAATTGATCGTAATTATAACTTCTTACTCTTGGAGGGAAAAAGGGGGGCATTTAAGCAGAATCTACTTAACAGAGGTGCCAAGGCGGGAGAACAAAGAGGTAAAAAGAACTACATAAAACAACTCGCTGAGCTGTTAAAAGCTTGAATAAGGCAAAAAATCAATATAAATGTAATCATCTTGGGAGTGTTCTTGAAGCATATTCTACTCTATTCAATTTGTGGTTGGAAAAAAAAAGAGGAATAGATTTAGACAGCAACAGAATAGAGCTGTGCAGAGCGGGGAGCTTGTCAAGGTTTATGTGTTAAATAAGGCAAAAGACAACAAGGAGGGAAAAAACAAACAAACAAACAAAAAACAATCAGGTTTTCTTAACAACGCAGAAGTTCAGCGACTGCGGGACCGGCACTGGAACTGGAGCTGTCTTTGCGGGAACCAGCCAGGCTTGTTTTGATTCAGACATCAGAGCTGCCGAACAGAGAGAAAAGCGCCAAGCGGAGGAGATCCATGTGAACTGAGCTCGGATTGTGGCGCGCTGCTCCCACATCAGCTCGCCGAGTTGTTTATGTCCTCAAAACTTGACGAAAGCTTGTATTTTTCAAACACTCGTCTCAGGTCTGACTCCTCGCAGGGCCCGACGAGTCACTCGACAGAGGGGAAATCCACCAGAGCACAATGCCTTCTACAGCGTTCACGTCGTTTAGCTCTATAATTTGAATTTTATTGCTATGCTTTTGCCCATATTGTAAATTTCCACTCTGCTAAACACACCTGTGATTCCTGGCTGCTCGGCTCCTCAGACCACTCACTGGGGAGCGGGGAGGGTGCTGACTGCATCCCAGGAAAACACACACACACACACACACACAAGCACCTATGCACATGCACGCCTGGCACACAGGTACACACGCACACCCACAGACGCTCACCGCAATTTCACACATGCTGAGATGGATGCACCAAGGCATGCACACACACACACGCACACACACACACGCGACACAAACCCAAAACAATTCAGCACCATCAACATTATCCAGAACACCAGATGCGCCACTCAAAAATAACTACTCCCCCTTGGTGTCTTCCTCGCTGCATCCCAACAGTTAACCTTGAGCATCATCTGATCAATAGCTTGTTTTATTAGTCCCAGCCCACTCCTTCACCTGCTTGTCAAACATAAAACACCTTGACAAACCCTGCAGGCAGGCCTGTAGGTAGATAAATACCAACCATGTGATGCCTGCTCGCAGCCCATCTGGAATGTGAAGGGAG
>OMKZ01017702.1:0-10081 GCA_900302535.1 Neoniphon sammara | reverse complement strand
TTTTTCTTTTTTTTTTTTTTTTTTTTTGCATTTTGCATTTTGCATTTTGCATTTTGCATTTTCTGTGAATCCAGGTGATTGTTTGATGATGAAATAAAAACTTGAGCATATAGAATGCAGGATATATGTTGGATGATTTAGTTGTGGAGAGTCATTGGATTGCTTTAGGCCTAAATACGATCTAATCATTCAGAAATAGTGTGGCAGATGGTTTTTTTAATGTTTTGTTTTGTTTTTGCACACTACTTGCAACAACACATCTATTGCTTGTATTTTGCTACTACTCTTCAGATTTCTCATTTGTCCTCAGAAAAATTGGACCTCTAAACATTGCATGGCATCTGGTGCATAAGGAAAGGAGTGTACAAATTTACCTATTTACATGCTGTTATATGAAGGTGGACATGCTTAGATTTACATATTCATCACCTCAAGTGTACATCCTGCATGTGGCCGCATATCTCTGCATAAATCCTCTACTGGAATCAGCAAAAATGGGACATGCATAATTGACCGAAGTACCACTATCAAGACATCTGTCTCTGTTGCATGTATTCATTCATATCTATCTAACTATCTATCTATAGATAGATGACAGTTTATACATTTTTTCAACCACTTTGCTTTAGTTTTCATTGCCAGCTAACCAGGGGGGTCAACCTTGAAGTGACATTTCTTTAGGTGTATAACTGAGTGTGTAGAAATGTGGAAATCCCACTTCCTTATGAGGTATAAAATGCCATTCAGTAAAGTATGAGGAGAATGTTAATCTGTGCTCCAGTTTCTTTTTTCCTCCTCAATTTGTGGCTTTGGAGTTTATTCTTAACAGAGAGGAATGCCTCCCTTCTGATAATGAAATATGGATGAGCTTCTTTTTTACTTCAATTGCTGCTCATTTTGAGCCTCTGTCCCTATCCCCTCTCCTTTGAGGTTACATTGTAATACATCAGACCCAAGCTAGGAGGCTTTATTTTGTTGTTTACGATGTTACTAGATGCTCATTATTTTCATTCTTTTACTTTATGTCAACAAGACTTCATCACCCAAAAATGCAGATAGATAGATAGATAGATAGATAGATGACAACAATGTAAATAATCATTGGTTGTAACCATATCATCCTGTATGTGGATGCCAGCATCATGCCTACCAGCTAAAGGACAGGAGCTGACTAATAGGTTCTGTTTTGTGTACTCCAATCATTTCATTTAACCATGGACTGTATATACTAAAATTAACACTTGAAACTCAGTATGTAACTCAGTGTTATTTACTCTTGTCTTATGACGAGGCTTTTTATTTTAAGAGGTCCAAAAACAGGTGTATCATTAGTTTATTACCATCTACTTGCAGATACTGTACAATCCTGCACCATCAGCAGTGAAATATTTTCCAGTAGGAGAACACACACATATTTTACCAGTGTCTGTCACACCATTGCGCAGTTCAGGCCTATTTTCCACTTGATGCAGTATGTCTGCAGCTGGTAAGGGAGCACTGGGTTAGACCTCTCAGCTCTGTGTACTGATGTGCACTAAAAAAAGTTGACAAATGGCTTTTGATGGAGGCAGTGACTGGCAGACTATTCGCCGCTGCTCCCTGGAGTAGCCTAGAGAGCACAGCATTAAGTCAGAGCTGTACATCTCTGCCTACAGACTGCAGATATGCTACCGCTAATGGTTGAAAACTTCAATATGAAAAAGCAGCAAATCTCCTCCAGACAGATACCCTCTACACACTGTGCTAATACCAGGAGAATTAATGATATTTAGCAGTTTATAAAAGTATTTTTCTTCGGGATTCCTAGCCCTTGGGTCATTGTCATTGGTATCCGTTTCAACTCTTGGCTCTTGCTTTTTGATTTATCATGGTGGAATACACTTGTTACTGTAGAGCCCCCCACACAGCAAGCCACACTGCTCCCTTAGGTGGCCTAGGAGCAGTCAAACAAGCCCAAACATTTGCACACAAGCACACAAGTCTACTGAGAGAAGAAACCAATCAAACAGAATTCCCTTTTAAACTTCCTCAGTGATAACAAGAGAAGCACATGGTCGAACATACAATTTGATCAATCACGCTCACTTTGTGAAAGCCTCTCTACATTTCTCTACAAGATACACTGTCATGCTACAGTACAATGTTCATACAGTACTGCATTGATAATTTAGACAATATGACTTTCACACTGACCACTTTTTATCATTTCTATGAACCATACTTTTTTATTAACCTTTATACCCTCTAAGAGAAAGAAAAAGAGACCAATGATAATTCACAATTAAAACTACTATGCTTTAAAACATTCAGGCAAGTGCTCATCCATGAACCCACTGTGTGGCATTGGCCATGAATGTATAATACGATTCCACAATTACATGACTTGGGAGCCAATATTCTCTGTGGCTCCAAGTTTTGCAAGCATGTAAAAGAAAAAAATATATGAATCTAAAATCAGTTAATCACATTATTCTAATTATAGCTCATTAGAGATGTTTTAATAGCCAAACCATGATCACAGGATTTTTAGTTTTCAGAGTACTCTGTGGGCAAGACAAATGTTCTACTGAATTGCATATTTTCGTATATTTGCCATGTTCTCTTGGAGGCTTGCTACTAATATTTATAGAGTGCATATGACAACCAACTGAATATGCATTGGCGATAGGTTTCTATAAGCTTCCAGTAATCCCATAAGCTTTTTCGAGAGGAACATTTTTTATGAAAATCCCATCTTTATCACACCTTTTTGTCTAGTTAGGCTTCCTTTAATATTGGTGCCCAATCCTCTTGGAAACCTGGAGCATTTACTGAACGGCTGTCTCTCTGTGGTCAGCAAGGCCAAATCTACATCTGCAAAATGTGCAGCACAGCAGAACAGCTTGGACCTTGAGGCTCGAGTCCAATCCCCTGATTCGGCTCTGCTCAGCCCCACAGTTTTCAAACACCAATATATTGGCTCTGCTTAGATAAGGATTGGAGCGCAGACTCAAGGGGGGCATAGCTTTCCACATGCACTCCCGGTCCAGAGGTCAGCGGGATTTAGGCTGTTATGAGTAGTCCTGGCCTAGGTTATAGAGAGATATGAGTGTAACTTAGCCCTTTACACCAGCACTTCTAGCTCCATCATATAACTTAATGGAATTTGCCTGTCTCCAAAATCAGCAGGGTGTGCTGAGAATCTTGGCGAAGGAGCCAAGCCTGCTTCTTGAAATCATTTACATACTCTACTGTTCGAACATATCTGAAAACTAGGCGCACACCTGCAGCAATGTTAATATGTCACAAAGGGCCACAGCCAACAAAGGCTGGAAAAGCAAGGAGATATTTCATGTATGTAGCTGCTATTCCTTTCAGTAGTAGTATGTGTGACATGCAGTCACTGTGATACTAAGCGAAGGTGGCAGCAGCTTAGAATCCACTGGAATTGCGAATTCTAGAATCATCCTTAGGTGTGGACAAAAGCCACTGAGTCTCACTGGTAAAGGTCACATTGCATATGCAGCAACCTGTTCCTTTGGCAACATACTGCAAACGCAAATGGACTGTGGGCGCTCAAAGAAAGGGACAGTGTCTCTGTGATATTGAACTCAGGTCATAAAAGGCTCAAAAACAGCTGGTTCCTGATGAACAGAAAAGAATAAAAAAATGCCCTCATGCTTACCAACATGATGTTTGATATGCTGGGACATGAAGGTCACAATGTATTAGCGATGCTTCAAGTGGTATTAAGTCCACCTGACTGCGACAAACACCTGATGTATGTTTATGAAATCCACATTCTTTGTCTCTCTGTATATTTCTCACTCTCTCTCCCTGTCTCTCTCGACACGCAGACATGCTGATGCGGTGTTCATTTATGTGAGATGCATACTTCTTGCTAGCCCTTACATTCTGGACTGTCACCTTATCTCTCACATCTAATTATACTAATGAGAGAGACAGGTGTAACGTATATCAAGACTCAGGAGCCGTTGCTCAAAGCTCAAATTGTCAAAGCATGTGTCAGCACAGGATCACTCCTCCTGCTCCCCCCTCTTCATCCCTGCTGGTGTTTGAAACCTGAATCATAGCATAATTATCATAATCATAATTTTGTACATCTGCGGCCAAACTGATATTTCAAAACCTTACACACTACACACATCAGTTTTTCAGAACTCTTTCAGTGTGATTAACTGATCACTTTGCATTTGGAGTTTATACATCGGTTACCTTCAGCATCACTCTTCTGTCTCATTCTTTTGTCGCTGTGTTTCATTGCGTAAAGGCAGAAATACTTTTTAAGAGTTCAGGTCTCATCATTGCTGTGATCATACATCAATGGATCCTTGGCCTAATTAGAGCTGAACAGGATTAGAGAGTGGCAAGATTGACCCAGATAATCCCAAATGAAGCAAGTCTTATTCTGTCCGCAGGAGTAATTGCACCGCATATACATGGAATTACATACAGTGTAGAACAAATACTTTTGAGAAACTTGAAATTGTGACCTGCAATTAATTGTTAAACTTGCTGCACAAGCACATGCACCATAGCTGCAGGGTGAATATGAAAAAAGATAAATACATAAATCAATAAATAAATAAACAGAGGATTGTGAGTGTATAAGCAGTGTTCCTTTTTTTCATAAATGAAATTAGTACTGCCTATCTACCATCTCTTAGCATAGTGTGTCTTAATTTATTTACTAACATGAGGCAATAAAGTTATTAATCACCACAACTAAGTTTGACATTCAAGTCATCTTATGCTGAGCACGTCCTTCACAGATCAGGTTGTATTTCAAGAGCGGCCAGCTTGCGCATTGCTCTTACACTGGGCCTCAGGAGATTCACCAGAGGCAGACTGCACACAATACCTCACCCAGACACAGCACAGCACTGGGAGCTCAATGCAATGACTTTCATTTGCATCGACATACGACTGGGCCTTTGTTTGCCAGCCCCACTCTGTGAATTGCGATAAGCGCACATAGCTAAAAACAGCAGGATTAGATGTGCCTCTCCTCCACATGGATATGGGAACTTCTCACCTGTTTCCGTGTTTGCTTGTTTATGCATCTTTGTCCGAGAAACATTGTAAAACAAAGAACAGAAGGTATAGGGGAACCATTTTCCTTTTGAAATATTTCAGGAACTACATAAAAGCTCATGGCACTGAGCGTAATACCATTTGTCCTTGAGATGCACTTCATAGCACATCCTGCATTTTTTAAGAGTTAGCAAAGCTCATTCAATTTTGTGAAAATGAGCATAAAATGCCCACATTGGATGTTTTACCCCCGACCCTGAAAGCCATTGATAGGCATTTTAACTCTATGACAACAATCCAACAATTTCTGTCTCCTCCGGCAAGGCCAGAGAGGCAGCACTGTGTAAAGCCCTGAGTTCACTCTGTGTCCAATCAAGGGGAATTATTAAGTATTAGTGATTAATAACTGGGCTGATTGATTCTGGGTCACAGCAGGGGTCGACTCTTTTGGGATAGCTACTTGGCAGACCTCCAGTATTGATTGGACAGTAGAGAATAAACACCAGGGTTAGATAGAGTTTCACGGTAAGGGACAAAACACTTACCCGTTCTTCTGGGTCATTTATGCTCCCAGAACACTTGGCATGTTGTGGTGGCAGTAGAAAGCATAGAAGGTCTTTTTGTGTCAGATGTACTTGCCATAGTCAAACACAAACACATTGGGCCAAGGTGATGATCTCCAACCGTTGAATCCAAAACGTGAATAAAACACGTCCTTTCAATGCAATAACCCTATGTTATATATGTCATGTTAGCTAGTATAGGCTCATTGGCAAGTAGACCACTGATGCGGCACTCACTGGATTTCCTGTCACTACAAATTGCCGACAGTAAATTTGTCCATGTCATCCTCCTAGTGGTAATAATAAGTAGAATATGAGGGATTCTGTGGTAGGCTGTGGTATCTGGCACCTGGCATCACAAATTGTGGAAGTGTGTCAACAAAAACAGCAAACATAACAACAAATCTAGCAATACTGGTGGTGCAATGAATAAAAAAAAATACTAATTAGCAATTATATCCACATTAGCGCAATCAGCCACATGCTTACACCAAGAAATATCTACTGCATTTTGTTAGCGGTTTATTTCAAATTCATAAATGATTTGAGTGGATGTGAGTATTTGCAACAAGCAAAACACATGAAGAATGCTTTCAAACTGAAGCAACAAAAGTCTGTTCCTCTGCTTTTTCTGAGATTATCTGAGCACAGTAGAAGACCGGCAGTGGGCAAAGTAAAGAAGAAAATATCAAATTCACTATTATAACTTAAATTATGTGATAATTATTCAGTCACAGCTATTAAAAGAGGTGTGATTTCAGCGTGAGTGTGTTGAAAGTTTAATTCACCTCTTTTTTGTATGCATTGGCTGGATCTTGCTCTGGCCCTGTGTGTGTGTGCGTGCGTGCGTGTTGGACAGCTCCACCAAAGATGACCTGGAGATATGAAAGCTCTACAGACAAGTAAGAGATGACGTTTTCTATGCAATCAACGGTCAGGATGGCAAAATCTAGGAAAATGAGCCCCGGGATGAAAATATCCGCAATTATCCTTCAAAGGTAGTCCATTTTCCAATTTGTGTAATTAACCTGCAGAGCACAGGCAGAAGCCAGCAGTCAAATGCACATACTACAGCTGAAATTATAAGAGTTTTACAATCATCCAGTATTGGACACTTCACATTCTTATTCAACATATTGAGGCAAACAATTTGTAAAAGGTGCTAAAGGTGCCAGACCTCAACAAGACAGCTTGACAGAGCATTCTCTTCCCTACAAAGGGAGAAAAAAAAAAAAGTACTAAAAGCTCAGAGAGACCCGCAAGATAGCAGTAGTCATGCTCCTGCTACTGCAAGTTTATCTTACAAATTGTTTTAACAGCAAGTGAAGTCCTGCGGAATAAATCATGACATGTAATAATTTATTCTTCCAGCATAAATGTGCATGTATTTTTTAACCTCAAAGCAAGGCACTGCAATTTGTGGGTTTTTTTTGTTTTGTGTGTGTGTGTGTGTGTGTGTGTGTTTACAAAATAGTCAAAATATAGTGTAGTGACCATAGCGGCCAGCAGATTTCAAACCATCTTCTCTCACCCTTCTCCCCTCTCTCAGTAACTGATAGCATTATCCAGGACCACAGCTCACACTTTTAGGACCAAAAACCCATCTTACTCAGCTAAAAGCATCATTCCTCAGGGCTTTGGCATCCAAACAAGTCATAAATTCCAGCACAATCAGAAGACTCTCCATTTAACTTTTACACAAAGACACTGAGTTTTACACAAACTCAGTAACATCAGGGATTACATTATACTATGTGCTTCAATCAATTCCACGTATTCATTTTTAGTTTTTGAATTAAATTTGGAACATGTATTATGATAATTATACAAATTACCATAACTCAGGCTGTTTGATGTCATTCGATAGAATAAATCATGACTGTTTTTAGTAAACCACTTTCAATCATGTATCTGTTCTAAATATAACAAACAGGTTTAAATTTGATTATTGGACCCGCCTATAAAAGAGGCTGCCCCACAAAGTGGTGCATTACTTAAAAGACTAGCCTATTGAAACGTCCGGTTCTAGGAGGATCTTTATCTAGTCCAGGACCCCTTTGTTCGGGGATTCAGGCACTTAACCTGCCTAGAGGACCTACTCAACGTGCTGCCCTTCGGCCCCTGAATAGAATTGTGTGTGCAGCAGTTCCATTCAGTAAAAGACCGGCAGAGAGAAGCAAGCTGCCCTTGCTTCTCCCCTCACAACAAGTACCCTGCAAGAGCGCGCATCCCGTTGCCTGGCACCCAGACAAACAACTCACCACAGCAAAGTGTGTGAAAATGACAAACAAGAGGCAGTTTCTACCGCATTATCTGGCAATGTGGTTTATTACTGCCTAGATTTGTCAGATCCGCTTCTCATCTGAGAACCAGACCGACAGAAAACCCAGAACTGACATGTGCTGTCCAGAACAGCTCCACAACGCTGAGGCCGCCCCTACCTGCTCTCAGCCTGCAGAGACAGAGCGCCCAGCCACCAACCAGTGTGTCATCTGCACCGACCTCCAGTTCGACCACTGTCCATCACCACAGCTCACTACAGGTTTATGGACTTTAAACAGTGACTGTTTTTGGGGTGGCTACTGTGACTGGAAGTATTTGTTGACACTGTAGCCTTGGAAAACAACTATCATTAAGCAACAGTGCTGGTGGGATGTTCAACCATCAGCTTACTGTATGAAAAAAATGACATTTGAAAGAGCCAGATGAATTGCTTTATACTCTGAGGATAAATAAATTTTAGAAGATGAGTTTTACGTTTATACAGTATAAACAAGTCAGCAATTTAGATTTACCATGCAATACGTGCGTTGTCGCATTGACCCTATAGTTTCACTATTGCAGAACTAGTTTTATTTCAAAACACAATAAAAAACATAACATTCACTCACCAAAACTAAATGCTGTTGCAACTGTAGCGATCCTGCATTTTTTCCATAGTAGACTGACAGGCTATGGCAGCGGAGGGAGGCGAAACAAGTTCAGAACAGCAGAGATTTATTTCCGATCGCCATAGCCGCCCCTAAAAGTTCGTACTATCTGTCTAATACTGTAGAGTGGGGCATTCTTCAGTCAGCTATCATCAATGTAGCATCCTTCCAAAATTACTCAAGAGTCCGGAGGTTAGTCTGACCTTTGGCAGTCCTCATATGTGGTTTCATTCAGGTTGGCTCCGTCACTGATTGTATAACTGGCTCTCCTGCATATTTCAATTCTGCTGAGATATGTACTTAACTCAAGAGTTTTAGATGTTATCAAAGGTGTGTGTTGATTCTCCAGCACAACCACAGATGAATTAATTTTGCCAGTATCCTTATGAATTTCATTATTGCTCATATAATCATTTTATTTAGACCATGCACATATTTTGAATGTATAATAAATACACTTTGCATTAGATAAGTTGTTGGTCCTTTGTGTATTGAATTCTAATGCAGAGGTCACTAAGAGTTTCCGAGAGTCAGAAGATGGTGAATGTCTGCATGTAATTATACAAAAAAAAAAAACATATTCACCTCAAGAGAATTGATTTTTCATAAGCATTTATGGCTCATAATTGAATTGCATTTCACCTCCTTTCGGGGCAGTGAGGAAGGGTGTTGATGTATATTTACATTTTAATTGAGGAATGGCATGATCAACTCTACTGGCTATTTGTAACAATGTTTTCTCACTATAAGCGACTAGTACCTATAGAGAAGTAATTTTTCATATTTATTGGAGGACATGCTCCTGCAAAAAATGGCTATTTCTTGTATTAAAAAAAAAAAAAGTTAACTTAAAAGTCACACTAGATTAGATCATTACAAGTAATGCTAATCTGCAAACTTACTCACTACAATCAACAGAGAACAGAGATCCAGATCTAGGTTTAAATCTGAGGCCTCAACAGCCATATGGGCTGTGCTTCCAGGCTGGTTTCAGTGCCACCCAACAGAGAACAGCAGAACATCTGAGTAAAAAATCAAAGCCAGTACATTTTTTTCTACTGTATTCACTTATAATGGCCGCTACCCTTCATGGTAAGCAATCTCTTTATGTTTTCCCTTGGATGATTGTGCTAGGGTGTATGACACTGTCTCAGGCAAAGACTGGTCTCAAGGTGTGTCAGTTATGCTGGGATGAGAGGAGGGCTGGGCTATATGGCCAAAAATGAGTCGATATCATTCATTATCTTATTATTATCAATATATATCGAATAATTACTGTGTCACATGTAAAGGCTGTTTTTGTTTCTGAGTGAAATCTGAAGAAACCAGAAGACTAATCATTGGTAAGATCCTTTAGCCTACCAAAATACAGTGTGCAGTTCCTGTGTGTGTGGTGTGTGTCATTTCACTCATGAGCGAGCATGTAACCAGACCTCACCCTATTGTTGCCATGTGATTGGTGATTTGCATGTTAATCATGGAATATGATTATGTTTATATTATATTCATTATATTATGTTTTATATTATTTATGTTTTATATAATTATTCTATA